>CM068778.1:505340-541275 GCA_035084275.1 Hydrolagus colliei
TCCTCTGTCTCTCCCCCCCCCCCCCTCTGTCTCTCCCCCCCCCCCCCTCTGTCTCTCCCCCCCCCCCCCCCCCTCTGTCTCTCCCCCCCCCCCCCTCTGTCTCTCCCCCCCCCCCCCTCTGTCTCTCCCCCCCCGCTCCCCTCTCTCTCCCTGTATCTCAGGCTCTCACCTTCTCTCTGTGTCTCTGTCGCCGCCATCAGGGACACTGAGCACGTGACTTATTAACGCAGGTTGATGACGCAATTTGCCTGCGCGCAGAATGTCTCCCTGGTAACCAGTGATTGACAGGAGAGAGAGAGAGAGAGACCACCCCGTCTCCCTGGTAACCAGTGATTGACAGGAGAGAGAGAGAGAGAGACCACCCCGTCTCCCTGGTAACCAGTGATTGACAGGAGAGAGAGAGAGAGACCACCCCGTCTCCCTGGTAACCAGTGATTGACAGGAGAGAGAGAGAGAGACCACCCCGTCTCCCTGGTAACCAGTGATTGACAGGAGAGAGAGAGAGAGACCACCCCGTCTCCCTGGTAACCAGTGATTGACAGGAGAGAGAGAGAGTGACCACCCCGTCTCCCTGGTAACCAGTGATTGACAGGAGAGAGAGAGAGAGACCACCCCGTCTCCCTGGTAACCAGTGATTGACAGGAGAGAGAGAGAGAGACCACCCCGTCTCCCTGGTAACCAGTGATTGACAGGAGAGAGAGAGAGAGACCACCCCGTCTCCCTGGTAACCAGTGATTGACAGGAGAGTCTGTTTACATCTCTCCCTTTCACCCCTTCTCTCCACGGTCTCCCTCTCTCTCCCTCTCTCTCACTATCGCTCTCTCTGACCCCACCCCCCTACATCCCTCCACCCACCACCTCTCTGTCAGTTTCCCCGGGAAGGGGGGTAATGGACAAAAGGACAAGTTATAATAATATATAAGAATCCTTGCATTTGATACAGAGCTTTTCACATCATATGGACGTCTCAAAACGCTTCAAAGAATATACTGTAAAGTGATTTGACTGTATATTTGTGGGTGCAAATCCAAGATCCGGCGTGGAGGGCGCTATATAAATTGAAGTTGTTGTCGTTGCCTTGGGACGTCCTCCCGACGTGAAAGGCGCTCTATAAGTGTAATTTGTTGTTGTTGTTGTTGCAACGTGGCAGCCAATTGCGCACAGCAATGTCCCACAAAGAGTCGTCGATTTTTAAAATTATTTTTATTATGTTTTTTTTGGGATGGACTACGGTATTATTAGGTGTGTAGAGTAAGGAAACTTTCCCAAGGTTTCGGCCCTGACCTGTCTGGATTATATGTCTCATGCTTGTAAGGCAAGTGCTCTAACCACTGAGCTGCAGGTTCAACACATTGTAAACTGTACTAATTAATATTCATGTCTGAAATTTTCTCATCCTCTCTCTCTCTGTAGCTAACCTATTGTCGATTGTAATCCTGTATCAAGGGAGGTCCTTCTCTCCAAGTGCATCTCCCTGTATCTGTTGGCCATGGCAGTGGCTGATGTGATGGTGGTTTTTATCATGATTTTTGCTTATATTGTTTTTAGTTACTTCTCAAGGCGGTTCGTTCTCATCTCCCGTGTGATGGGTACTATCTGTACTGGAATTGATAACAAGGGCACTCTCTGTCTGGTTCACTGTGGCTTTCACTTTGATCGATATGTGATCATTTGTTGGCGAAAGCTGGAAACTAAATATTGCACCGAAGAAACAGCTGCTACAGTGATAGCGGGGCTGAGTCTGCTCTTTACTGTGAAAAACATTCCTTTTTATTTTATATTTGAACCCACCAACACCAACACAATTAACAATATACCCTGGGGTACTCGTGGTGTACGAAGCTATTATACTTCACTCCCATGGATAGTGTTTGATAGTGTTTGATAGTGTTTGATGTGCTCGACACTGTTAGATTGTGTATTTGTTCAACAAAGATTGAAGTCTGAGAAGTGGGTTTTCAAAGTTCATTCAGCATGTGTTCAAAAGTACAGATGAAAAAGTTTATTTGTGTTGCTCTAAGTGATTCTGAACTAACAAAGAAAAGGGGCGTAGTTATAGTGGGGGTGACTAACTATAATGTGCACCTGGTGTTTTGTGTAGACAAATTGTTTCTCTCCCTTTTGCTCGAGGTTGCTGACCATGCCTGTGTTGTGGATAGATTGTTTTAATTGGGGCCTGACTGGAACTAACTATAAGTCCTACGGCATTCGCATGATGTTCGCGTGAACCTTCAGTAGTTAGTCCCTATCAGTCCCCCCTTTGATTCTTCAAAACAGGAGAATCAATTTACAAATAATAAGACGCAGCATTTCTTAAATGCTTCTGGGTGCTGCACATAACAGTAGTTTGAAAGGAATTCATGATCAACGTCGATAGATATGGTGTTTCCTCATGATCTCAGCAGTCTAGTCAGTGCATCAGTGCTCTGGTATGTCCATCTGACATGAAGATTACAATGCGGGGGCCAGAAGTGAGGCCAAGACCGGCTTCAAGACAATATTGTTGTGGGATCTGACACCATCTACGGTGCCCTAATCTAACCTTGGTGCCGAGGCCTACCTGTCTGTGCTGTGCGGAGAGTTCGATGCCATGGTGGGGGGTCCCAGCTTGCTCTACATTTTGGGCACCAGAAAATCTACGATGGCCTTGGATTGTCACTTGCAGGTGAGCATGTTTGAGTCATGGAAAGATGGTTAATGTGGGTGGTTCGCCACCGGCTGTGGCTCCAGGGCTTTCACAGCTACCGCCTTTCCTTGTTGTAATCAAAAACTGCACGCTACTTGAAGATCATTCTGGAAGCCAAAAATAACTCAAAAATCCTATTCTCCATCGCTCCTCCCTCCACACTGAACCCTCAATCATCTACTTCAATGCCAAGTGTGATGCGGCCATGGACTTTATTTCATGCAAAATTTACAACATGCACCCGGAAGCCTCACCTTTTGCTCAGTGTGGCGAGGCCGCTTCCCTCACCCACCCCGTCAGCAGCTCCTACCACGGCCGCAATCCTACATTCAATTGCCCCAACTCTCCATCCTCTCATTCACCATCACCGCAACGTAACCCACCAGGTGCTGCTTCAAAACCTTCCACAGCTAATTACTGAACACTCAGCTCTCCTCCGCTGCCCAGTGCTGACACACACCTTTAGTCAGTCCCTCTTCTAAGTGTCTTTCCCCCTCGCCTCCGAACCGTCATCATCACGCCCCAACCCATTAAAAAACCTATCATCTCCAACTTCAGCCACTACTACCATATGAAGGGAGGCAATATAGGCTAGATAGTACAATTTTAAATGGTGTGAAGGAAAAGGTGGTGGAGGCTGATTCGATAACAACTTTTAAAAGGGAATTAGATCTTTATTTAGGGAGAACAGGTCTATTAGGCTATGGGGAGCGGACAGGGCAGTGGGATTGAATCGCTCTTTTCAAAGAGCCGGCACAGACTAGATGGACCGAATGGCCTCCTTTTGTGCCGTAAAATTCTGTGATTCTATGATTCTATAAAGATCTAATTCCCTTTTAAAAGTTGTTATCGAATCAGCCTCCACCACCTTTTCACGCAATGCATTCCAGATTCGAACAACTCGCTGAGTGAAAAAATTTCTCCTCAGCTCCCCTCTACTTCGCCTTGAAACTATTTTAAATCTGTGACCACGAGTCACAGATTCGCCCACGAGTGGAAATAGTTTTTCTCTATTTGCCCTGTCGAAACCCCTCATGATCTTATAAACCTCTATTAGGTCTCCCCTCAATCTTCTCTGCTCCAGAGAGAATAACCCTAGCCTATCTAGCCTCTCCTCATAGCTGAAGTCCCTCAATCCTGGCACCATCCTAGTAAATCTTCGTTGTACCCTTTCCAATGCCTTCACATCCTTTCTGTAGTGTGGTGACCAGAATTGAACACAGTATTCCAGCTGAGGCCTCACCAAAGTCTTGTAGAGGTTAGTCAGCACTTCCTGACTTTTGTACTCTATACCCCTATTTATAAAGCCTAGTATCCCATATGCCTTCTAAACAGCCTTGTCTACCTGTCCTGCCACCTTCAACGAGTCACTAACACAAATCCCCAGGTCTCTCTGTTCCTTCACACCATTTAAAATTGTACTATCTAGCCTATATTGCCTCCCTTCATTTCTTCTCCCAAAATGCATCACCTCACACTTCTCTGCATTAAACTTCATCTGCCATGTGTCTGCCCACTTTACCAATTTGTCTATATCCTCTTGCAGATGGCTACTATCCTCCTCACTGTTTACTATTCTCCCTAACTTAGTGTCATCTGCAAACTTGGAAACTGTACTCCGTACACCCAAGTCCAGATCATTGATGTAGATTACAAACAGCAATGGTCCCAAAACTGATCCCTGTGGCACACCACTGCTCACTTCCCTCCAATATGAAAAACAGCCGCTCACTACAACTCTCTGCTTTCTGTCTCGCAGCCAGTTGTGGATCCACGCTGCCACTGTCCCTTTTACGCCTCCTTTACTCTACTATTCTGCCAGTCTATGTTGGGATAGTTGAAGTCACCCATTATCACTACTCTATTAGCTCTGCATTTCTCTGTGATACGCTTGCAGATCTGCTTGTCTATCTCCTCCCCACTATTTGGTGGTCTATAGTATACCCCTAACAGTGTAACTGCACCTTTTTTATTCCTAATTTCTAACCAGATAGATTCGGTTTTTAGTCCTTCTTCCACCTCGTTCCTTTCCAAGGCAGTCACTGAGTCCTTAACTAAAATTGCCACCCCGCCCCCTCTTCTCCCTTCTCTATCCCTCCTGAATACATTATAACCAGGAATGTTCAACTCCCATTCCTGCCCATGCTTGAGCCAAGTCTCTGTTACTGCTATAACATCATATCGCCTCGCAGCAACCTGAGCCTGCAGCTCACCAATTTTATTTCTCAAACTTTGTGCATTTACATACATGCACTCCAAGGCACAAATTACTTCCTCTGCACTTTTCTCCCATCTTACCCTTACCCCTGTCCTCTTTATTACCCCTCCCGTATCTGAACTGCTGTTCAGTTTCCCACCCTCACCCCCCGGGATTAGTTTAAAGCCCCCCCCCACAAAACTCGACAACCTCCCTGCAAGGAGATTGGTTCCAGCCCTGTTCAGGTGTAACCCATCCATTTTGTACAGGTTCCACCTACCCCAGAATTGGTCCCAATGGTCTAGGAACCAGAAACCCTCCTTCCTACACCACTTCTCCAGCCATGCATTGATGTGTCTTATTCTAGCATTCTGGAACTGGCTTGCTCGAGGCACTGGAAGCAACCCAGAGATCACCACTCTCGAAGTTCCACTTTTCAGTCTTCTGAGAGTACCAGAGACTCTCCCTGGAGCATCTCAGGCCTTTTCCTCTCAACTTCATGGGTCCCAACATGGACCACCACAAGTGGATTTTCCCCTTCCCCTAGCAGAATTTCATGCAGCCGCTCAGTCAAGTCTTCAACCCTGATGCTTTGTTAACTGAGCTAACTGGAGATAGTCAGATTGCAACAACGTCATCCTGAATAGCGAACGCAAGTAAAATAAAGGCAGAATCCATGTAACTAAAATTATTGCTTAGGCAATCACAAAAGCCAAAGACATGAACAAAAGGGTCATTACAACAAATTAATCAGATTGATACAGTGGCTGTGATTAGGAATCGACCTTTCAATGTGGTTTGATCAATGTTAATTATAAAATATCTCTTCTCCAGATCAGTTGGACTTGTCTTCTACTTTCTTAATTTGGATCGTTTTGTTCATGGATGCGAGTTCTGCAGTGAGACATTCAAACGCTTGTTTTTACCATTCATTGTAATGTAAAAACATTTACGTTAAAGTCGGCAAACTCCTTTTGTTCTTGACAGTTCAAATGTATTGATTCTTATAATGTCTCTGTGAGTCCATAGTGTCAGTCCTGTTTCAGTAAAATAATTCTGCGGTGCTTTGCGATTTTCTTTGATCGATTTAAGACAGACCATAATTCTTGGATTGCAAAATGCTCAGTCCCCACCTCGAGTGGGGTATCACCGCCCGAATCTACACAATCCCATTTTACCTCAGGCACCACATCATAAATGCTCTGCCAAATGTAAGGAATATTATTATTATTATTCATTCAGCACACTCGTGGAAGCAGTGAATCATAGAATCACCGAATTATACGGCACAGAAGTCTGTGTCAGCTCTTTGAACAGAGCAACTCAATCCCACTGCCCAGCTCTCTCCCCATAACCTAACAGACCTGCGCTTCCTAAATAAAGATCTAGTTCCCTTTTAAAAGCTGTTATGGAATCTGCCTCCACCAACTTTTCAGGCAATGCATTCCAGATTTGAACAACCCGCTGAGTGAAAACATTTCTCCTCAGCTCCCCTCTGCTTCGTTTTGAAACTATTTTAAATCTGTGACCACAAGTCACTGATTCACCCACCAGTGGAAACAGTCTTTCCCTATTCACCCTGTCGAAACCTCTCATAATCTTATAAACCTCTATCAGGTCTCCTCTCAACCTTCTTTGTTCTAGAGAGAATAAGCCTAGCTTATCTAGCCTTTCCTCGTAGCTGAAGTCCCTCAATCCTGGTACCATCCTAGTACATCTACTCTGCACCCTTTCCAATGCCTTAATATCCTTCCTAAAGTGTGGTGACCAGAATTGTACACAATACTCCAGCTGAGGCCTAACCAAAATCTTATAGAAGTTAATCAGCACTTCCTGACTTTTGTACTCTATACCCCTATTTATAAAGCCTGGTATCCCATATGCCTTTTTATCGGCTTTGTCTACCTGTCCTGCCACCTTCAAAGAGTCATTAACACAAATCCCCAGGTCTCTCTGTTCCTTCATACCCTTCAAAATTGTACTATCTAACCTACACTGCCTCCCCTCATTTCTTCTCCCAAAGTGTATCACCTCTGTATTAAACTTCATCTGCCATGTGTCTGCCCACTTTACCATTTTATGTATATCTTCTTGCAGATGGTTACTATCCTCCTCACTATTTACTATTCTCCCTAACTTAGTATCATCTGCAAATTTGGAAACCGTACTCCCTAAACCCAAATCCAAATCATTAATGTATATTAAAAAGAGCAATGATACCAAAACTAATCCCTGGGGGACGCCACTGCACACTTCCCTCCAGTCTGAAAAGCAGCCACTCACCACAACTCTCTGCTTTCTGTCTCCCAGCCAGTTGTGGATCCACGCTACCACTGTCCCTTTAACGCCATGGGCCTCCACTTTCCTAATAAGCCTCTCATGCGGCACTTTGTCAAATGCCTTTTGAAAGTCCATGTAAACTACATCAACTGCGCTGCCCTCGTCCATCCATTTTGTTACATCATTGAAAAATTCAATCAGATTTGTAAGGCAAGATTTGCCTTTAACAAATCCATGCTGGCTGCCCTTTATTAGCCTATATTTTTCTAAGTAAAGATTTATCTTGTCCCTGATTATAGACTCTAGAAGTTTGCCCACTACCGACGTTAGACTGACTGGCCTGTAGTTCCCAGTTTGTCCTTCTGCCCCTTTTTATACAGGGGAGTAACATTAGGAACCTTCCAGTCCTCTGGTACCACCCCTGTGTCCAAGGAAGATTGAAAGATTGTGGCCAGAGTCTCTGCTATTTGCTCCCGTACTTCCCTTAGGATGTATCCCATCCAGACCGGGTGACTTATCTATCTTGAGCGCCGTCAACCTTTTTTGTACTTCCTCTCTGGTTATGCTTATCTTATCCATTTCTGCTACACTCTCCTCCAATACTGTGACATTCTTCTCTTGTGAAGACAGAGGCAAAGTACTCATTCAGTACATCAGCCATGTACTGAATGAGTACTCCACAATAAGATTTCCTCCTTGGCCCCTTATTGGCCGCACCCTACCCTTGACCAATCTTTTACCCTTAATATGTTTGTAAAATACCTTAAGATTCCCTTTAATGTTACCTGCTAATTGTTTCTCATGCAGTCGTTTTGCTCCTCTTAGTTCTCTCCTGCACTTCCTATACTCCGATTGTTCGAATTCTGTATTGTGGACCTGACGCTTATCATAAGCCTCCTTTTTTTTGCTTTATTTTCACCCCTAATTGCCCTAGTCATCCAGGGAGGTTTGGATGCCCTACATTTTACCTTTGTGGGAATGTTTCTAACCTGTGCCCGAATTATCTCTTCCTTGAAGACTGCCCACTGCTTGTTAGCCGTTTTACCTGCCAATCTTTCTTTCCAGTCCACCTTGGCTAGGTCCCGCTATAGCTCACCGAAATTAGTGGTTTGCTATCGCATAAGAATACAGTCCATGGGCCCAACGTTTCACGATAGATATCAAGGATTTGTATTGGTTGCATTGATTAATGTACGTGAGATATGTTTTCAATGAAACTAAAGTAAAACGACATTTTTGCTTTCAGAATTCCCTAGCGTTTGAGAAAACCTTGCAGACTGGTTTGCAGAGAATGAAACTTTTCTTTACATTTTCCCCCTTTTCAACAGTTAATTGTACACATTGATGTTGATTAAGTGGATTCTTGTAGTTCAGTGGGAAGAGCACTCGGCCTTGCAAGTGAGAAACCTGCGCTCGATTCCAGCCAGGATCAAACCTTGGTCAGCTTTCCTTAATCCACACGTCTTATAATAATTCCTAAAAGAAAAATGGTCATTTAAATCCATGATTGCTCATGGAATACTGCGTTGTTCAATTGCCTGCCGTGTTTCTCCTAAAATATACAGAGTGAATTCACTTTAAAGTATTTAATGCATTGTGCTTTGAGACATCGAGAAAGCATGAAAAGTGCTACAACAAATGCAAGGATTATTTTTGCTATTGGTTGATGGTGTATAGAGAACTATACTGTGTGTTTAGACAACCAGCACCTTGGGCATCCTCACGGCATGAAGTTTGCTGTTACCATTGAGGGTGCGTTATTCTGTCCCTCTGCATCAACTGGGAAAGAGAACGTGGAGTTTAGAGACATGTTTAATCTCTCTCTAACCCTGATCTAGGAAAATGGACTGACAGCAGATTCATTCACTTTATCTCTTAACCTGGCCCTGGAGAATGGACCGACGTTATATATAATAAATAATAATTCTTGCATTTGATATTGCACTTTTCACGTCTTATCGCACTTCAAAAGCGCTTCACAGATATACTGTAAAGTGAATTGATTGTATATTCGTGGGTGAAACGCGGCAGCTAGTTGCTTCCTAGAGTGTCACACACAGGCATGGATTGAAAATACTCAATTTTATTATTGTGGACGGATTATTAGTATAATGTGGAGTAAGGAATCGTGCCCAAGTTTTCTCTCTGATCTGCCTGGGTTTGAATACAGGTCTCACGCTGTAAGGTAATGCTCTAACCACTGAGCCACAGGATTTGAAGAATTGTTTCACTCAATCTGTCACCAGCATTTCTGGTAGAGTTTGTTAATGAAATAATTTACCAATAAGAATAAATGGAAATGTTACCGCTCTCTTAATCTCCTCCCTAAATTGAGTCTGGGTAACAGCATAAACGCATGTGTTTGAACAGGAGCTCAAAAGCTTCAACATGAATCCAGTTTGATGAATAATATGCAAAGGATCACTGTAGCCTGTGAATTTATACATCTTTGAAATTCTCCAGTATAAAAAAAATAAAACATACGTCATCCATAATAATATAAAATTGCCAGATATCGTAAAGAGTAAAACGATGGCTTTCCTTCGGCTCTTCATCTCTTGATCACTGTCACTCTCACCTTTATTCCTGTCCCCTTTACTGTGTCCCCGCAATCTACTGCGGGCTCGACTAGCCACCAGTATGTGGCTGACAGTCAGGGCGTTGAGCAGCAAAATCAGAATGAATGAGAGAATCGGGGTTAAAATAACGCGGAGTAGGTCATAAATTGCCCAGGCAGGAGAAGTGTAATAGCTTGATATAACATTACAAAACCTTGGGATATTGTTAAGTATATACAGTGGTTCAAATATAAAATACAAGGGAATACATACCTGGAACAAGAACACACTCAGCCCCGCTATCACTGTAGCAGCTGTTTTTTTGGTGCAATATTTAGTTTTCAGTTGTTGGCAACAGATGGCGACATAACGATCAAAGGTGAAAGCCACTGTTAGCCAGACAGAGGTTGCCGATGCTGCAGCACTCAGCACTATTATCAGTCGGCAAACAGGAGTGATGGACACAAACGAATTTGGAAAGTAATAATTAACAGTGCGATAGAAAATCAATGCAAAAATAACCACCATCAGATCAGCCACTGACATGGCCACCAGATAATGAGAGACACATTTGGAGAGACCACACCTCCCTCGAGACAGGATCACAATGGCCACTAGGTTAGCTGCAGAGAGAGAGAAAGAGAGAGAGAGAAAAACAAGTTATAATGATCGATTCCTACAGTTGATTTCATGGAATCATAGAATCTGAATTTTACGGCAGCAAAGGAGGCCATTCGGCCCACTTAGTCTGTGCTGGCTCTTTGAACAGAGCAACTGAATCCCACTGCCCCGCTCTCTCACCATAACCTAACAGACCTGTTCTCTCTAAACAAATATCTAATTCTCTTTTAAAAGCTGTTATCGAATCGGCTTCCACCACCTTTTCAGGCAATGCATTTCAGATTCGAACAACCCACTTTTGTGCTGATAAATCGAATACAGAGATTTCTGCTAGGCAAATGTCACTTCTACCACCTAAAATCAAAATTTTGTGGGTTTGAAGGTAAATAGAGGAAAATCTGCTCCATTGTTCATCACTATTCGTCACATTCACAGACAGAGAGACAGATACACAAACAGAGAGGGTCACATATAGAGAGAGTGAAATGTCAACAGGAGTCTTATAGCTCAGTGGTTATAGCCCTAGTCTTACAAGCGAGAAAACTGGGTTTGATTCTAGGCAGGGTGAAACTTCAGCAATTATCCTTACTCCACATGCCTAATAATAATCCCTCAAAAACAAAACAACATGAAATGAATCATTTCAATTCATGACTGGTTGTGAAACACTGATGTGCCCAATTTGCTGCCACGTTTCGCCCACTTATATAGAATCAACTCAATTTACTGTATATACTGTGAAGCGCTTTGAAATGTCAAGAAGATGTGAACCACGCTGTATAGAATGCAAAAATTTTTACTATTACTTAGTGTCCAGTGATATCGATATCGGAAAATTTCCATATCGCCGGGCACTACTATTATTTTTTAAAAAGACACACAGGAAGACGGAGAGAAAAATACACTGTATCAGAGACCGACACATATACAGAAAATAAGGAAATTAAGCACGATGCATACTGACTGTGAGAGAGCATGAGAGATGCACACACAGAAATAGACAGATATATACACAGACACTCAGAGATGGATACAGACAGACAGACAAATGGACCGGAGGATAGAAAGACAGACAAAATAGGGAGGGGTATCTATAGACAGAGAGGGAATCAATGATACATGGAGTAATAAACAGACATGGGTCCACCTCATCAGAGACATGGAAAGATAAACACTCAGACAGAGATAGGCACACATAGAACATACAGATACAGATATATGCAGACAGAGATAAGATACAAACAGAAAGAGATACACAAAGACAGATAGACCGAATTTAATATAGGGAGAGGTAATCTAAGACAGACACAAATATAAATATAGATAAACGCACACTCAACCAAAGTGAAATAGAGAAAGAGTGGCCCACTCTTTCAGCTTGCAAATGCAAATGCTGCAAACAGCAGCATATTTTACTGATGGACCAATATTAATACAAATTTTTATGGACTGAATAGCATTGAACCTTGCCTATGATACAACTCTATCTGGTTGAGTCCAATTCTCTCAAAGCACAAGACAGGATTATATACAGCAGATAAACAGCGCATAAACAGCATCACAGTGGGTAAACAATATTGTTAGCCTGGAGATTACGAGAAATAATTTTCTCTTTTTGAATAGTGCAATGAAAACGGAAGATTCCGAGGAAACAAGCCTGTCTTTAATTATTAATGTTTTTTCCCTTCACTCCCTGACTCATCTCTAACTCTCAAACATCATCACTTACATCCTATTGCTTATCCCTGGAACCATTCATTCCAACAATGGAGTAAATTAAACCCCTGTGCCTCAAAACTCCGGAAAACTCTGTTTCAACACCTCCACCCTCCAATTCTGTCTCACTATTTCTAATTCCCACTTCTCTTGATTAAGTTACCAAATTGTGATATTGTTACCTTACCAAACTCTTCACACAATGAAATTGCGCACTGTCATTGCATTTACTTTCTGTTGGTGAATGGTGCCACACAATTTTTATTACCTAAAGCGACAGCCAGACATTTCTCATTAATCTTTTATTTTAGTTACCGTTCTTCTGACAATAATGACCTCATGGCCGAACACTTTATGTGGATGACAATCCCCAATGTCTCTATTCGTAAGTAGGGCTTGAACTCACCACTTCCTGATTCAAAGGGGAGAGTGCGAAACTGAGTCACCCTGCACGTTTTACCGCATATCAATGTGAATTGGATAGATTTATTGGAAAATGACTTGCCAGGAATTCCAAAAGCAGCGAGAATCGGGTAGTAAGTGTACATTATTCTATGAATTATCGGAGTCTGCATCTTCACAGAGAAAACAATGTTTCCTTCTCTTGGTACAGGCTTTATCTCACGCTGATGGCGATGCTGCAGAGCACAATATGGGAAGTTATATAGAGATCGAACGCTAAAGTTTTGTTGAGCAATTTTATCACATGTTCCTGAATGAGTATGAGCCGTGTGCAAAACATTTACTCTCCCTGAGTTATGTAATTTACCTCAAGGATTAAATTTTGTGGCAGCTCATTATCCCATCCATGCCCAATCCCATGCTAATAATACTCCAGATGCCACCCTGCATTAATGCGAATTGTTGTGAAGTACTCGGTTGTGAATCAACTGAGTCAACTGTACTCTGAAGTTCCCTCATACACGTGGTATTCTCCAGTCTGTAAATAAGGCAAAATCTTTCCATAGGGCGGGAGGGTGAGGGTGAGTGTGAGAGGTGTGGCGGTGGGGGCAGAGAGGGTGGAATGTCATTTCATCTGTCTGTTTAGGTGGATTGTGATATATTCTGTGACATTGTTCAAAAGAATCAGGGAGTTTCTCTCTGTCCTCACCAACCATCCCCCAGATACAACTATTCGCTCACTTTGTGGCGGTTTATTGGAAAATGTGTTTGCGAAGTGATAAGGACCTATTTCACTTGCAAGGTTATCGTTGTTATATCTCTTCATGTATTGTCAATTTTGCATCTGAAATTAACGTTGTTAAACCTCCAGTGAACTGCAACTTCCAAATAAACTCCATATCAACTCTCCGACGCACAAACGGTGGCCAGCCCCCAACTTCCAAGCTTCTCCATGTTCACCTTCACTTCAACTCGCTCGTCTCCCTGACATCCAGGACCATTTCCAAACCCACCCGTTCCCCCTGGTAGAACGGCCATCCCTGCTCCATAATATCTCAAATGCAGCTGCTCGAGCGCAGCTGGCAGAAAACCAATCTCACGTTTCACCACCAGCCGTGGCCGGAGCCTCTTCTCATCTGCTGCCATTCCCTGTCCAAAGCAAAAATGGCGCACTAATCTAACATCATTCTGGGGGCCACACATAGCTCAAAGATCGTATTATTGCGATAGACCACGCACCATCTCCTCTGTGCACCATCAATCACGTCATCCAATGCTAAATGTGATGAGGTCTTGGACTTTCTTACAGTCAAAATTGATAATATCCACCTGGCAGCCTCAGCCTACCGCCCCACCACCCACATTTCATCTCCCTGGTGAACCACACCCTGAGCTCCTACCAAGGCCCTCATCCTGCATTCTTTCTCCCAAGTTACTCCTTCAGCCCTCTCATCCACCATCACCACAATGAAACCCAACACTCCTGCCTTGATCCCCTCTTCCCCAAGCGATTGCTGATCAGCTAGCTCCACATCACTGCTGCCAGACATTAACCAGTCCCTCTCCTCAGTATCATTCCCACTACCCTGTCAATGGCTCTGTCCTTGACTGGTTCCAGTCATATCTCTCCCACTGCCTTCACTTCACCTCTTCCAACAGCTTTTTTTCCAGCCCTCGCACAGTCACATGCGGCGTTCCCCAAGGCTCTGTCCTTGGCCCCCTGCTCTTCACCCTATACATGCTCCCCCTGGGTGACATAATCTGCAGACACGGGGTAAATTTCCGCATGTATGCGGATGACACCCAACTGTACCGTTCCGCTTCCACCCTTGACTCCAGGACTACTGGTGTTCTGACTGTGTGTCTGTCCAACTTTGAGTCCTAGATGAGGACCACTTTCCTCCAACTTAATGTCAACAAGATGGAGGCCCTCCTGATCGGCTCGCGTCAGCGCCTCCACACCTCAGGTGCTGACAACATTAGCATTCAAGGCTGCTCTCTCCACCTCTCCTAGCCAATCAGGAATCTGGGCATCTTGTTGGACCCCAAACTGTTCTTTCTCCTTTATATCCGCTCCATGACCAGTATAGCCTTACACTATCTCCTATCTCCAAGGAGATATCCTACATACTACATATCGGTAACCTGTAGAATAAGCGCCCTTGGTAGTTGGATGAAGCAGGAAGTGTTAGTACTAGATATAATACAAATGTAGCTTCGGTAACTTGTGTGACCAACTGCAAGGAATGTAAATGGAAGACTAGACGTACCTTGGTATTTATTTGTGTAGCATTTCTTTTGTTCTTACGTGCTTATACCAATGGAATGAGTCATTGAAAATACCTTTGGTCACAGCGGAAATTTGGGGGTTATTGCGTGATGATTTGATAGGATTCATAATGTTGAACATCGTGGTGGGATGTGATCAATTTAGCTTTAGTGACGAAACAATTCCACGTCAGGCAAAGCGAATGAATGGTCGTATCCAACAATGTAACCATTAGACTCAACATCGTCTGAATTGCCAGAATATAGTACAGTTTAGCGGAGATAAACAAACAGATAAACATATCTATAAACACATGGATTGCATTAAAAAAATGGAAATGGATGGCCAGATTCACAAACATTGCTTGTAATTTCAGACACGTGCATTATTGTAAATCTAAGGTAACAATACCACCACCATCCTCCCTACCTTCAAACCTGCACCAAATTATTGCTGTGAACCTTCAACCATGCACACTTTAAGTCTATAGTGGCTCATCTCTCACATGGAACCCAGCGATTTATTGAGCTGTTGGTATCCATCAGTTGATCTCCTTGTTTCACCTCTATTTCCTCCACAAATATACAGTCAATTCACTTTAAAGTATATTCTGTGACGCGCTTTGAGACGTCTAGAAGATTTGAAAAGCGCTGTATCAAATGTAAGGATTATTATTATCCCCCAAAGTGATCTTCATTGTCCGTCGTTTACAGCCCTAGCCATGCAAGTGAAAAACCTGGAATCGATGCCCGTCAGTATGAAACGTTTAGCAAGTTTTCTTGTCTCTGTTTACTTAGCAGTACGTTGTTAGTTGATTGGTGGATTGATTTTCTGGGGGGGTATTGATTTGTTAAAAATGTTTATAGATGTTTATGCAGGAAATAGACATTGATTGAGTGGTAACTATAGTTACCACTATATATGTATATATAGTTACCACTCAATCTATGTCTATTTCCTGCATTCCACTGTATGCAATTATTGCACTAACAAAAGTCACAGCAAATTCCCTTTCCATTATATAGACACCTTGAATTGATAAAGGCGCTATTTCAATTGGATTACTGTTCTTCTTATAATTATTATTATATAGCATAGGCTTTCGAATACTTTGCTAGCATTCTTTGCGTGAACCAATCCAGTTCACTTTCCTGCGAGACGAAAATTTCATCGACTCTTCTGGCGAAATGTGATTGACCTGAAATGGAAACTAATTCTCGCTGAAATGTTGCGTGTTTCCAGTGACTTCTGTCTGTATTCCATATTTCCTGCTTCTAGTTTCTCCATCATAATGCAGTGGCTTCCAACTTTTAAATAATGGCACCCCCTCCAATTCAGCAAAGTTTTCATTGCACCCCTACCCCCAGCTACCCTCCTTCACACTGAATAATTTTCCCCAATGATAACAGCAAATTCAATATTTAATTTACCTGTTTTCAATCAATTTGTTAAGTATAAACAAAACACATTGAATTGTTTCAAAAAACTTCATTACATGAAAACATTTACTACAATTGTGAAACCAATTACTTACTTACAATTTACAACACTTAGAATTTCTTAGTGAGCTACGAAATTAGTGAGAAGTGAGCTTGCTTTTCAGCGCAAAGTTTCTCCCTGACAACCTGCCTGGTTCACTCACTCGCTCCCTGATTGCCTGCCCAGCAAGAGAAAGCAAACATTTAAAATAGTTATTCTATAAGTGAATGATCTGTAAAAAATGTCTTCACTCACAAGATGTGGACTATAAGATTACACCAATATTGGGCTAAAACATGATGGTTTGCGAAACTTTAGACAAGCTAAAGAAACAATGTATTGTGGAACTTTTATTGTTTACAATTGAAGTCATCATACAGGGTCGGGATGCTTCCTAATGGAATGGGTAACGTCAACTTCACTGCTTCTATGGTCTGAGTTAGAAGAACACATTAGACTAATTAGTGATTTCCTACTGAATCTGTTACAGTGTGTGTGGAGTCTAGAATCCCTTCCAATGTGGAAACCTTGGTCCATGCCTTTGTCACTTCTCAACTGGACAACGCAAATGCCCTCCCCGCTGGTCTACCCTGCACCACAATCTATAAAATCCAGCTAATTCAAAACTCTGCCTCCTGCGTTCTCATCTGCACCAAACTTTGCTCCCCTAATACCCCAGTTCCTGCCAAACTCTACTGGCTCCTGTCCCCTAGAGGATCGATTTCAAGTTGTTCACTCTTGTCTTAAAATCCCTCCTATCTCTGACCACTCTCCTTCCCAAAAAGCATCCTTTGCCTTCGCTCCTCCGGTTCTGGTCTCCTATTTGTCTCCCGAATCCTACACTCCACCATTGGCGACCATGGGTTCAGCCACTAGGCCCCAAAGATCTTCAGCTCCCTTCCTCACACCCTTCGCCTTGTCTCCTCTCTTCCTATTTTCTGAGCTGAAGATCTTTTTTTCGATCACACCTTCGGTCACCTTTTCCCCCTCTCTCTGGCTCAGGCCCAGGATCCGTTATTGGGAAGCGCACTCAGTGAGGAGTGATGGCGCTATATAAATCCAAGTTGTTGTTGTTTAACAAAACTAAAGCACTGTGTTGTATAGTGGGATGGTGGAGTACAGTACCATAGCTAGATCACTCGCCTTGAAAGCAAATGACCTGGGTTCAATTCCCACCAGGTCACAATGAAACCTTAGGCAAGTTTGTTTACTCCACATGCCTGATGATAAGCCCTAACGATAATAATGCCTCACCCCCTCCATCAACCACACACGCAACAACAACAAATTACATTTGATTAGCACCATTCAAGTCAGGAGGACATCCCATGGCACTGGCCTGTTACTGCTTCAGACCTGAGCTGAGGGAAGGGATAAGGAGTTGCCCATGGGTCCATCGAAGAGGAGAGTCTTGAGGTGAGACTTGAAGGAGGTCAGGGAGGGGGCGAGTCGAAGCGACTTCAGGATGGAGTTCCAGAGGTTGGGGGCAGAGTGGCCGAAGACTCGCCCACCAATGGTGAGGCGGATGGGTCGAGGGGTGTGGAGCAGGCCAGAGCCTGCTGAGTGGAGGTAGCGTGCAGGTTGGTAAGGAGGTGACGGATGTAGTGTTGGGAGAGGTTGTGAATGTCTTGAAGAGTGAAGACCAGGATCTTCAATTGGATCCTCTGGATGATGGGGAGCCAGTGGAGTGGAGCGAGAATGGAGCAGATGGGGTCACGGAGTTTGGAACAGTACAGGAAATGGGCCGCAGAATTCTGGATTATCTGCAACCTGTGGAGGCATGAATTAGGAAGACCGACCAGCAGGGTGTTTGCATTTTCTCACCGGGATGTAATGAAGGCGTGGATGAGGGTTTCAGTGGCTTTGGGAGTGAGGTAGTGGCGGATTCGGGCAATGTTGTGGATGTGGGGAAAGCAGAGTGAGTCATTGCTTGGATGTGGGGGAGGAAGGACAGTTGAGGGTCGAACAAGTCACCCAGATTCTTGACTGGCATCATGAGATTGAGTGTGCAACCATGGATGCTGCCAGAGCCTGATGCAAGAAGGCACTGGTGCAAGCCAATCAGTAGGACCTCGGTATTGGTGACATTCAACTGTAGAAAGTTAGCTCTCATCCAGGTCTTGAGATCTGACAGATGGTCTGTCAGGACAGTGGTAGACCTGGAATCAAGTGTAGAAGCAGATAGATAGAGTTGGGTGACATCTGCCTACACATGGATGTTAACCCCTTGTCTGCAGATGATGTCACCAAGTGGGAGCGTGTAGATGTTGCAATGTAAGGAGCCAAGGCCAAACTCACGCACTTTATTCTTTTGAAACTCTAATATATAATATAATAATACTCTGTGAACTTGAAATAGCACTTTTCATGTCTTCTAGATGTCTCAAAGGGCATCAAATAGTATACCGTAAAGTGAATTCACTGTATATTTGTGGGTGAAACATGACATCCAATTGCACACAGCAGTGTCCCACAACAGTCATAGATTAAAAAGACAATTTTATTACTGTGGAGGGATTATTATTAGGCGTGTGAGTGAAGCAAGGAAACTTGTCCAAGGTTTCAGCCTGACCTGCCTGGATTTGAACACAGGTCACATGCTTGTAAAGCGAGTGCTCTAACCACTGAGCTACCTGGACTCCAAGAGCAAAGTAGACACAACTTATTTTGTACATATTCATTAAACACGTATTTTACATGGTGGAGGATACTACCTTACTAAAACACTTCAATTATCAAGCAAATTTCACTTTGGGAGGATGTCCCAATAGTGGGTGAGAGAAACTTTGCTTCTACAAAACTTTTTCTAATTTACTCACAAACTGTGGCTGTTGGAAAAGTGTAAATTCGACCTTCAGAATAAAAGTAATTTGACGAATTTGTTCAGGCTTGAAGTGGAAAGGCAAACAGTGAGGTAATGGCCTCCTTTGGGATACATTTCAATGATTCTACACTTGAATTCTCCATGGTAAACACTCCATTAAATTATTTGTTCAATGAAGTGTACCTGACACCAGTGATCACATGGGGTGAATCTCTGTGGAAATCAGCCACTGTATAAGTAAAGGGTCCTCTGGCGATTACCATCGTTGGTAGAAACGCTGTCATCACGAGCATTAATGCCACTGTCTCCCTCGTTATGCATCGTCAGGAATTGGTTCATCCAATTGATTATATTTATTATCCCATTCTGGCAACACTTCAGGTTCCCGGTATGTCATTACATGTCATGTGCTGGAACTAGGTGTTCTTATGATTTCCTTGGGTATTTTAACTGTTTTAGTAGCAGTTCAGGAGTTACAATTCGACAAATTCTTTTTTAAATTTTACCACCAAACTTATATCTTCAAATCTCTCCACTGTATTCAAATCTCTCTGCACCTCCATAGCTCTTTAAACCCATCTCTCCCCAAAAGGAGCACCCAATGCCTTCGCTCCTCCAGTTTTGGTCTCCCCCATATCCCCTGAAATCTCCACTCCAGCATCGGCAGCCGTGCCTTCAGCCACTACGCCCCAAAGCTCTGGAACTCCCTTCCTCGGTCCCTTTGCATCGATCCTCTCTTCCTAGTTTCGGGTCATGGCCACAGACCTTTCCTTTCGACCATTCCGTCGGTCACCTGTTTCCCCCAGCCCATGTCTCGTGCTCAGGATCCGTTATTGTGAAGCTCTGAGACACTATTCAGTGTGGAGGGAGCTACATAAATCAAAGTTGTTGTTATTGGATGTTGACTCTCCAAATGTGTAAACTCACACTTCATTCAATTTTATCAATTGGCTGCCGTATTTCACCCACAAATATACAATCACTTCACAGTATATTTTGTGAAGCACTTTGGGACATCTGGAAGGCATGAAAGCACTATATAAAGTGCAAGAATTCTTCTTCTTATTATTATTACTATGATTTGCAATTAATCTACCCAATCAACTATCCGTCTAGGTCCCCTTGAAATTAAATCCAACAATGGTCGTCACCACTACCCTAATAATAATAATATTATAATCATCATAGAATCATAGAATGTTCCGTCACAGAAGAAGGCCATTCGGCCCATCGAGTCTGTGCCGGCTCTGTGACCGAGCACGTCACTTTCGTGAACCCCAATCACCAGCTTTCTCCCCATAACCCTGCAAACCCATCTTCCCCAGATACTTCTCTCTTAAAAGCTGCTATCGAATCGGACCTCACTACCCTTTCACTACCCTTTCAGGCAGATCATTCCTTACATTTGATGTAGTGTTTTTCACATCTTATCAACATCTCAAAACACTTCATAGAATATACTGTAAAGTGAATTGACCGTATACTTGTGGGCGAAACGCGGCTGCTAATTGCGCACAGCAGCGTCCCCACAAACAGTTGTGGATTGAAATGACAAATTTTTATTATTTGGGTTTTTCATTTTTGGACGGCTTATTAATAGGCACGTGGATTAAGGAAACTGTGCAAGGTTTTGCCCTGATCTGTCTGGATTCGAACACAAGTCTCACGCTTGTAAGGCGAGTGTTGTAACCCCACTGAGCTACAGGAGCTCCCCATGTTTAACGATAATAAACTCTATTTTCTCTCTACGACAGTGAACGTGGTGGCCATTGTGATCCTGTCCCGTGGCAGGTGTGGTCTCTCCCGATGCATCACTCTCTACCTGCTTGCCATGGCGCTGGGCGACCTGATGGTAGTGATATTTGACGTGATTTTCTATCGGATCGGTTACCTGTACTTCCCGGATTCCTTTCTGAACAGGACTCCCGTGTGTCGCGCCAATATCGTGCTCCTCAGTGTTTCCACGGATTGTTCTGTTTGGTTCACAGTGGCTTTCACGTTTGACCGTTTTGTCGCTATCTGCTGTCAAAAACTGATGAAACGATATTGTCGTGAGGCAACAGCGGCCTGGGTACTGGGGTCACTCGCGAGTCTAATCTGTTTGAAGAGCATGGCGTTACATTTCATATTTGGGCCACAGTATGAGGTTAACACTGTGTCCTGGGGTTGTGTCCTGACGCCCAGTTTTTTCTCTTTGTTGGGATGGAAAGTTTACGCGTTTTACTTCTATATTTGGAATCCCTCACTTCCGATCCTGTTAATTCTGCTCTGCAACGCCCTGACTGTCCGCTACATCCTCGTGGCCAGTTTAGTGCGGAAAAGACTGCGGAGCCAGGGCAACGCTGATCAGCGTAAAGACACCGAGATGGAGAACAGGAAAAAATCTGTCATCTTGCTCCTCGCCGTGTCGGGCAGTTTTATCTTGCTCTGGATGACCTATTTTGCAAACGGCATTTACAGGAGAGTCGCAGTGAACTATTATTACACGAGCTTGGAGGATCCCGTGTTTGTGGCCGAACAGGTGGGGATTATGCTTCAGCTGCTCAGTTGTGGCACAAACACTTGTATCTATGTGGTGAGTCAAAGGAAGTTCAGAGAGGAACTGAGAAGGGGCGTCCGTTACCCGCTCACTCTGCTTCTCAAAGTGCTCAATAAAGCAAACTAATGAGGCAACGGCTGACTGGCTTGTCCACATTAATCCCAACAATAATACATTCAGAAAACTCTTAAAATACTTCTATGGGAGAGAACAAATTCCTTGGTGGGGTCCTGTAGTGTAAGGCACTGAGAGGGCGAGGCGTGTCTCGGAGAGCAAAGCAGGGAGGCCTTGTGGAGCGAAGTCCGCGATTGCAGGAATCGACATGGGAGCCACGGCCATCAGTACAACAACAACAACAAAATTACATTACGGCTTTCACGTCGGGAGGACATCCCAAGGCGCTGGAGCAGTAGGTCTCGGTATTCCAACAAAACTTGAAATCTGGCTGAACCGTTGGCCAATGATTCACCTTTGACATTCTGTCCTTCAATCCCTCTGCCTTCAGCCTCCCACACTCACTCCCTCCCTCCCTCCCACACTCACTCCCTCCCTCCCTCTTTTCCTCCCTCCCACCGTCGCTGGCGCCCGCACTCACTCGCTCGCTCCCTCGCGCCCGCACTCACTGACTCACTCGCTCCCTCGCGCCCGCACTCGCTCGCTCGCTCCCTCGCGCCCGCACACACTCGCTCGCTCGCTCCCTCGCGCCCGCACACATTCGCTCGCTCGCTCCCTCGCGCCCACACTCACTCACTCGCTCGCTCCCTCGCGCCCGCACTCACTGACTCGCTCGCTCCCTCGCGCCCGCACACACTCGCTCGCTCGCTCCCTCGCACCCGCACTCACTCGCTCGCTCGCTCCCTCGCGCCCGCACTCACTCACTCACTCGTGCCCGCACTCGCTCCCTCGCGCCCGCACTCACTCGCTCACTCGCGCCCGCACTCGCTCCCTCGCGCCCGCACTCACTCGCGCCCGCACTCGCTCCCTCGCGCCCGCACTCACTCGCTCACTCGCGCCCGCACTCGCTCCCTCGCGCCCACACTCACTCGCTCGCTCGCTCCCTCGCGCCCGCACTCACTCGCTCACTCACTCGCGCCCGCACTCACTCACTCGCTCGCTCGCGCCCTCACTCACTCGCTCACTCACTCGCTCCCTCGCTCCCGCACTCACTCACTCGCTCGCTCGCTCCCTCACGCCCGCACTCACTCACTCGCGCCCGCACTCGCTCCCTCGCGCCCGCACCCACTCACTCGCTCCCTCGCGCCCGCACTCACTCACTCACTCACTCGCTCGCTCGCTCGCTGCCTCGCGCCCGCACTCGCTCCCTCGCGCCCGCACTCACTCACTCACTCGCGCCCGCACTCACTCACTCGCTCACTCACTCACTCGCGCCCGCACTCACTCACTCACTCGCTCACTCACTCGCTCACTCGCTCGCTCCCTCGCGCCCGCACTCACTCCCTCGCGCCCGCACTCGCTCCCTCGCGCCCGCACTCACTCACTCGCTCGCTCACTCACTCGCTCCCTCGCGCCCGCACTCACTCACTCGCTCCCTCCCTCCCGTTTGCCTCCGCCTTCCCAACCTACCATTCTTTCCTCCTTCAATTCCCACCTAAAGAACTCAGTACTGAGATACAGGAGTTTGTGAGGTGAAGCCTCAAAAGTCTCTGCATCACAACATTTGTACCCAAGATAATACCAGAAGTTAAATATTCCTCGTGCACTTTGCCTGCTGTCACACTGACTCACTCACCCCAAACTGAATATTGTTACAGTCTGGCTCAGCTGTACTTTCTTGTCACTGATTCAGAAGGTGGTGGGTTCGACCCCTACATCTGGACTCAGTTCTGTATGGTGTCGCTCTAGGGAAGGGCTGTAGAGAGTTGAATTGTTTAGATGACATAGTGTGTTCTAGTTAATAAGTGGCCTCTTTTGAGCTTTGAGGTGACGTTAAACATAAACTCCTCCAGAGCACTTGCCTTACAAGCGTGAGACCATGTACTGTAATCCAGGCAGGTACAGGCAAAGCCTTGGGCAAGTTTCCTTACTCCACATGCCTAATAATAATCCATCCCCCCAAAAACATAGTAAAAATTGGTCATTTCAATCCATTACTGTTTGTGGGGGACGCTGCTGTGCACAATTGGCTGCCGAGTTTCGCCCACGTATACACAGTGAATTCACTTTACAGTACCTTTTATCAAAGCGTTATATCAAATGCAAGGATTATTATTATTATAAAGAGGTATCTTCCCATTATCGGTTAACAACTTATCTTTAGTTGTTAACCATTCATGCGGACTCGCCACCTGGAATTGCTTAATAGCGACGGAGACTGACAACGAGCCACGAAGAGCGAGAAGATGGGAACTAAACAACTAACAAAAGGGAAATGTCCAGCTGGGAAGTGGGGGATCTGCTGTGAGGCTGAAGGAGAGCAATGTGGTAGCAACTGGAAAAAACAAAAGAAGCCGCAGCCTGGCCATTAAATGGTGAAACGAAAATGGTGGATCGAACACGATGCTGAGATTGAAGCACTCTGCAAGAACCTTTGTCTCTTGATGAGACCCAAAGAGTGTGGCTTCAGATTTCATCAGCAAACATGTGATCCAACGTGTTGCAAAAGCGACTGATAGTTATTTACCTGTAAACGCAACAGCTGCTAGAAAGGGACAATAGACAAGCACTGCCTGGAAAATGATTGGCCACATTAGCCGTGCAGTGGATGATTGCCTAAAGCCCGCAACATTGTCTATGAACAGAGTAGATAATGTCACTGCATGAAATAGCACTGAATTCTGACACTCAAAGCTACCAGTCTTGATAACCCAGAGATTCCTCCACTGAGAATAGGTTATATTTAGAAATAACGGCATGTTTGTGGCACAATTCCTTGGGGGGCGGTAAGCTGTTTCAAATAGGGGCTGAACAAGCTTGAAGGTGACGTGTTCAATAAAAGAAAACTTGAATGAAATCAGTCCTTTGTGGTGTGCCTTTTATTGAGTCAGGCAGGTTAGAGTTTCATGTTAGTTAATGTGGTAATGAGTTGAGGTCAGGGTTTAGTGATGGCACCTGGGGACAATGGTCGTGTATGTGTATTGTTATCAGGGTGGTGGGTTGGGGAGAGCAATTGCTTTGGTCTTCCCCTGATGTCCTGGTCCAACATTGTTCACACACCATTTTTCCAACATCGTGAAAGCAACATTGGCCAGTGGAGAGACAGGCAAGCTGCAAAACCCTATACAGTAATCAGCAGAGTGGAGAGCAATAGAATCATTCATCCTATACTCATCCTAACTCTTATCACAAAGTCTCAAATTTCTTCTCATCTAAAGAGGAATAATTATTCGTATAGAATATAAACATAGGCCACAGCAAAGTGCCATCAACAGTTATGAAGTGAGTAGAAAGGTGACTGTTGCCAACCAAAGTTATCATCCCTACCATATTGGAAGCCTTCATAAGGAGGATGGTGTAGATGCTCTGATCACCATGTGAGATCTCCAAGCATATCATGTCTCAAATTTCTTCTCATCGAAAGTGAAATAATTATTGGCTGTGGGGGTCACAGCAGTGTGCTACCAATAGATATGAAGTGAGTTAGAAAGGTGACTGTTGACAACCAAAGAGATCCTCCCTACCATATTGGAAGCTTGTGAAAGGATTATATTGTGGATGCTCTGACACACTACCTGCTGAGTTGTGCTGTTCATTATGATGTTTGTCGTGAGTTAAGTGTATCCGCTATCCAACCAGTCAGGGATTCAACGGTTTATCTGTTGCCACATGAGAAGGTTGCTTTGTGGAGAGGCATGTCAGCGGCCTCTATGAAGCTCAAGGTGGGAATGTGCTGGATGCACTATATCAGAATGGGATCCACGCAAGGCTGGTGTCGTATATCCAATTCCTCAGCCTGGGAGGTACAAGGTGCACTGGGGCATTTTTGATACCCAAACTTGAACAGCCGATGTCATAAGCACAACTCTAACTGGGTTTAGAGGCTCTTCCGGCCCTTTGGCTTCTGCCAACTTAGTAACACAACGTCTTTATGTGTTGGGTTTTGCGATAGGGACAAACAGTTGGAAATTTGCCACATGGCGCTCTCCATGGCAAATGTTGAGGTTTTATTGGTTAATCTGCAACCAAGCTCAGTCACATAATCTCTCCTGTGTATACTGGGCTGCTAACAGGTTTACATGGTCGGCAGTCAGATGGCCATTCAAACAACACCTAACAACAACAACTTCAATTTATATAGAGCCCTCCACACCGGACGGTGTCTCAGAGCGCTTCACAATAGCGGATCCCGGGACCGAGCCAGGGGCAGGGGTAGAAAGGTGACCAAAGGCACGGTCGAAGAGAAAGGTCTTTAGCTGGGACCTGAAGCTGAGAAAAGAAGGGGCAAAATGAAGGGAGTGAGGAAGGGAATTCCAGAGCCTCGGGGTGTAGTGGCTGAAGGCCCGGCCGCCGAGGGTGGAGCGGAGGATTCGGGGACATGGAAGAGGCCAGACGTGGTGGAGCGAAGGCAACGGGAACTGGTTTGAGGAGACAGAAGATCAGAGAGGAGTGGAGGGATTTGAAAACAAGGGTGAGGATCTTGAAGTCGATCCTCTTGGGGATAGGGAGCCAGTGAAGTCTGGCAAGGACTGATCAGTCCTTGGACTGGACTAACACTGATCAGTCACTAACAATTACCGTTTGTCAAAGAAACTGTACTTCATGGTACCCCAATCAAAATACTTTTCAAACGATTATTCCAATGTCAGGAGTCTTTCCTTTTACCCAATAGCCCCCAGTCTCTACTCTTGAACTTTAGAAATCAACGAATATCTGTGTCAGCCGCCTAAATAGCCAGCCATGGGCAGGTAGGCTGAAAGATGGCTGAGAAATTGAAGGGTGGGGACTCTGCATTGTTTTACCTCCTTGAAATGAGTTTAACAGCCCTCCCCCCTCCAACAGTACCAGGTAATCTCACTGCAAAGACGTTGGTCCCAGCCCTACTTATGTGTGATCTATCCATTTTGTACAGGTTCCACCTGCCACAGAAGTGGTCCCACCTTTGAATATCTATGTTTAGTTTTATTTTCCCGTCTTCTGATACACTCCCGTTAGCATGTCAGCCCTTTTTATTTTCTGCCATTATAGATCCCAACATGAACCACCATTTCTGGATGTTCTGCTTTCCCATCTATATATGTATGTATATGTATATATAATTATCATCCAATCTGTGTCTTCAACCCTGGCACCAGGATTGCAAGATAACATCGATTTTTTTTAATTTTAGAAACTGTCTTTACCTTGGATTGTTGTATCCCCAATGACAATTGCATTTATACACTTCCCACTGTTTATCCAATTGCTTTATACTACCCTCCCCCCCCACCCTCCCCCACGAGGCATCCACACCCGGGTGGTGTTTTCGGGGGATTTTTGCACTGCCCGTCCCCTCTTCCTACCATGCCTACCACACATTCACTCTTCCTTTGAACCCTCATTGGCAGCGGGGTGACCAACTCCTTAAACATTTTGTCTATGAAATCCCCAGCCTCCAGTATAGAATGGAATGACTCCAGTCTCTCTTCCAGCACAGAAATCTTGGGATCGAGCTCGAGCAGCCAGAAGCACTTCCTGCATACATGATTGTCCAGAAGATTGCAAGAAGCATCCTGGAGTTCCCAAATAACACATTCGCTTCACAGCTGTCCAGCGATGTTCACAGACATTTCAAAAATATATTATTGCCAATATTACATAATATATATTTGGCAACTTTGCACCTTCTACCCTCTCTGCACCTAAATCCCACTCTCACCCATTTCCTTTTCACTTTAATCTCGCCTTATTCAATTCGCACACTCATCCAATTCCATCTCATTCTGATCTGGCCTCACTCAATTCCTACTCTCACCTGATTCCTTCTCACGCTTGGATCTCTGCTTGAGTTAGGTTCTTGTGGTTCTCTTCTTTACACTGTATGCTGCAGATACAACACCTACAAACTGGTGATCAGCAATTCACACCTGATCAATATCAGTTTACTGCGGACTGTTGCTGGAATGTCTCATCAGGGACAGAATGCCTGAAGATTTGGATACATATGAGATAATCATGGAGAGTCAGCATGGATTTTTGAAGGTTAGGTCATGCCTGAAGAATATAATTTAATTAACTGAGCAGGTCATTTATAAGATGGACAAGACACTGGCAGAAAGTGGGAAATTGAAATTGAGTATTTATGCTGGTACAGATGAGCCATAATATAATCTAAGTGAATTGTGGGGAAGGCTTGTAAACTTCAATAGCCTACTCATGATGCTATGTTCCTAGACTGCCTATGGACATCATCTGTATCAATGTAGCGAAGCCATTTGATCAGCAAGAAGCTGCGTGTTACGGATTCAGGGATCTGTCTTCTGGGGAAAATAATTTATTCGAAAGAAATAATACATTTTTTCCACTATATTAATGACTGTTTGAGGCACAATGTGGTGCAAATTAGCTAGCCAATTATACCCGCAAAGTAAGCCATATATTCATTTAATAGTCATTTCTGTGAAGCCATTTGAGACATGATAACGCTTTATA
The DNA here is from genome assembly GCA_035084275.1 of Hydrolagus colliei. NCBI lineage: Eukaryota > Metazoa > Chordata > Chondrichthyes > Chimaeriformes > Chimaeridae > Hydrolagus > Hydrolagus colliei. The sequence continues at coordinate 533,497 of CM068778.1, forward strand.
TCAAATGCAAGGATTTCTATAATTATATTATACATATTTGTTTGATAATGTTATCAAGGTGTATGGAGAATTCTTGCTTGAATGGAGTTGAAGTACTCCTCAGCTGTGTCCTTTCAGATTGGGGATCAAAGGCTGAATAACCTAGTTACAATAACTCCAGTTACAGTGAAAATATGCTCTTATATATGTGAAGAATGCATGGATGAGGGACTCAGCGGCCTGAGGTGAGATGGAATGGTGGAGCCGGGCAATGTTGTACAAGTGGCGGAAGGTCGAATGTTTTATGGCAGGAAGGTGGGGTTGAAAGGAAAGATACAACAACCACAACAGCGAAATTACATATCTAGAGCATCTTTCACATTACGAGGATGTCCCGAGGCGCTGAACTTTCAGGATGAGACCCCAGCAAGGGAGAGGGGCAGGGTATGGGGAATGGCGGGAGAGATTTAAGGGGAGGGAGAGAGTTGGGAGGGTAGCAGAAGGCACAGTCACAGAGGAGGGTCTCGAAGGCTTGAAGCCTTGAAGGAGGCGAGGGAGGGAGCGAGGTGAAGTGAATGTGGGATAGAGTTCCATAGTGTGGGAGCAGAGAGGCTGAAAGCCCATCTGTCAATGGTAAGGTGGGTCGGGCATGCCGGAGCCTGCTGAACGGAGAGGGTGGGGAGGTTCATAGGGAGACAGCAGGTTGGAGAGATAGGGGGAGCAAGGTCATGAATAGCCTTCAAGGTGAGGATGAGGAACTTGAATTCCCTCTGGGGGAATGGAGAGCTAATGGAGCCGGACGAGGTTTGGAGTAATGTGGTCCGGGAGTTTGGTGCCGGGAAAATCGGCGAAACAAGATACCAAGTTTGTTTACTTGACACGCTTCTTTATCCAACTATCAAATATAAAAATAGAATTTTGCAGCATATTAGGCGTTCAAAAGTCCATCATTCCTCTTTGAAAATTATACCATCTTGTCCGATTCACACACGCATACCTAACAGACCTGCCTTGTTCTTTTTGCAAGCTATTATTGAATCTACTGTCATCTGTCTTTCAGGTAGACCAGGCCTGGACAATTCTCTGAGCAAACACAAATTATACTCTGCTAGTCTCCAGTCTTGAACTTTTGACTCCACCGAATATGATTAACATCCACCTGAAGAGCCAGACAGGGGACAGATTGGTTGGAAGGTTGATGCCCAGGCTGATGAGGTGGGCAGTGCAACAACAACAAGAAGATTGCACTTATATAAGTTATATATAAGTTATATATAAGTTATATATATATATAGCACCTTTCACGTTGGGAGGACTGAAGAGTCCTGAAGCGCTGACTAGTCAGGTCGGAACCCGAGCGAGCGAGCGAGGGATGGTCGGTGTAGGGGGAATGGGAAGGAGAGTGTGAGAGGGGGAAGAGTTCGTGGAGCAGCCAAAGGCGCGGTCGAAGAGGAAGATCTTGAGACCGGCCTTGAAGGAGGAAAGGGAGGAAGCGAGGCGGAGGGGCTGAGGGATGGAGTTCCACACTCTGTGTAGGTGATTCCCACAGTTGATTTGACTCACATCTTGGCTTACCTTATAAAAACCTCTCTGTTTGACGAAACTATGATCATCTTTCCCTTTCCCGCCTCTCTCATCTCCAACCCTCATTTTGGTATTGTCAGTATTTGCAGCATTGCTAAGCATTTTTGTAGCCTTGTTGAAAGGTGATAAATGAATGTAAATTTGTATTAACAGTGAAAACGTTTCTTAAATGAATTTTGGAAACTAGTTTTCACAATATTGAGCCGTCCCGTAGCTTAGTGGTTGGAGGGCTTGCCTTCCAAACAAGAGACCTGGGTTCGATTCCAGGCAGGGCGAAACCATGGCCAAGTCTCCTTACTCCACAAGCCTGATACTAATCCTGCAAGAAAAAAAACAGAAACAATAACGTATATAGCAGTAGCAGGAAAGTCAGATTGGAGAAGGTAGGGAAAGACAGGTTAGAGAACAACAACAATAGAACTACATTTATAGAGCACCTTTCACATCGAGAGGATGTTCCAAGGCTCTGAACAGTTATGTTGGGATCAGAGCAGGGGTGGGGGAGGGTTGGGATAGGGCCAGGAGGATGGAGAGTAGGAAAGGGGGGGGAGAGATAGGAGGGAGCAGAAGGTACTGTCGAAGAGGAAGGTCATTAGACTGTCCTCGAAGGAGGAAGCGAGGTGAAGGGATTGCGGGATGGAGTTCCAGAATGAGGGAGCAGAGGCTGCAAGCCAGGCCACTGATGGTTGGGCGGTTCGGCCGGGTGATACGGAGCAGGCTAGAGCCACTGAACAGAGGGGACGTGCACACTGATAGGGAGACAGCGGGTCAGAGAGAAAGGCGGGGGCAAGGCCGTGAATGGTTAGAAAGGTACAGAAAGGAAGTTTGCAGAAGCGCTGGGCTGTCAATCACTATCGGTTGATAGCCAGTGAATACGGGTGATTGTAGGTGCAATTGGGTGCTAGAGAGGACACAAGCTGCTGAGTTCTGCATAATCTATCACTTGTGTGGGGTAGTGGTGGGATGGTTAACACGCAGTGAGTTGTTGTACTCCTACCTATAAGTCATGAATGCGTGATGTGAATTTAAGTCAAAATTTATGAGCTTCACAATTTTCCTGACTGTTCCCTCCACTCTGCGGCCTCCCTCATATCACTGAACTCGTTGGAAGTGCACGGAGGCCCTCCTGATTGGCTCACATCAGCGCTTCCGCACCTCAGGCACTGACAACATCAGCGTTCAAGGCTGCTCTCTCCACTTCTCAAAGCCAATCAGGAATCTGGGCGTCTTGTTCGAACCCGAACTATCCTTCCTTGCCCACATCCATTCCATGACCGGCACAGCCTTCCATCACCTCCGCAACATTGCCAGACTCCGCCACTACCTCAGCCCCCACGCCGCCAAAACCCTCATCCACGCCTTTATCACTTCCAGGCTCGACTACGGGAACTCTCTCCTCGTCGGCCTCCCCAGCTCCTCCCTTCACAGGCTGCAGATTATTCGGAACTTTGCAGCTCGTGTTCTCTCCCGTACCAGGCTTCGCGACCACATCAATCCCACCCTCGCCCATCTCCACTGGCTCCCGTCACCCAGAGGATCGAATTCAAGATCCTTGTTTTCACTTTCAAGGCCATTCACGGCCTTGCCCCCACCTATCTCTCTGACCTACTGTCTCCCTATCAGCCCTGTCCGTCCGTCCCTCCATTCAGCTTACTCAGGCCTGCTCCACATCCACCACCCTAACTGCGCAACCATCAGCAGCCGGGCTTTCAGCCTCTCTGCTCCCACAGGTTGGAAGCTACATTGTGTGTTGGATTTTGTGTGATAATTGAAGCGAGTTGGTAATATTTGAGGATAGGGTGTATCCTATTTGGTTAGATTTCTGGATGAGGCAGAAGAAGCACGGGGGGAAGAGTTCAATCCACAGCGGGATGGATAGCCAAAGGATGGCAACTTGCAGGTCGGTTTGGGGCTCAACATGCACTGTCGCCATTTAGCATGATACATACAATAATAACTTGTAATTATAGGTCACCGCACACACAGTGTAGCATTACAGAGGGCTGGACAGTGGCGGTGGATGGCGTCGAGGTGGGAGTAGTGAGAGGTCACCAGAGAAATCATTGAATAGGAAGCTCCTCAAATATGACATGACGTCATGGATGGATGAGACAAGGAATAGGGATGGAGGAAGAATGTTATGGAGTTTCGGGGCCTATTGATTGAAAGCATGGCCACCAATTAAGGAAATAGCAGTGGACAAGCAGAAAGACAAAGCCAACAGAGTAGAAGCAGTGGATTGTGGGCTAGGCAGTAAGTAAGTCGGAAAGGCAGCAAGCTGCCAAGGCATGAAGGGATTTGGAAATGAGTTTAATCATCTCTGTGCATCCGGGAAAGACTCGATGGACCAAATGGCCTCCTTTTGTGCTGTAAGATTCTATGTTTCTAAATCGACCCATTCTGTCATGGGAAGCCTGCTCTGTTGAACCAATCCTCTTCTCTCCCAGCTCCATTTCCTCGTCCTCCTCCTAATTGAGCCTTGGGACGTCCACATGATGTGAAAGGTGCTATACAAGTGAAATTTGGTTATTGCTGATTTTCATGTCGTCAACCTCTCCCTATCCACCGGCACTGTACTCACCCCTCTCAAAACTGCTGTCATCAACCTCATCTTAAAAAACATTCTCTCGACCCATCCCTACTCTCCTGCTATCTCCCCATCTCCTAACTCCTATTCATCTCCAAGGCCCTGAAACAAATCATTGCTTCCCAGCTTCGCCCCACTTCAGCCTTTGACACCATGGACCACACAATCCTCCTCCACCACCTCTCCTCACACGTCAGCCTTCAAGGCTCTGTCCTTGAATGGTTGAGGTCATACCTCTCACACCGCCTTCACTTTGTCTCTTCCAAAGTCGTTTCCTCCAGCCATCGCACAATCTCATGCAGCATTCCCCAGGGCTCTGTCCTTGGCCCCCTGCTCTTCACTCTTTACATGCTCCCCCTCGGAGACATCATCTGCAGACATGGGGTAAATTTCCACATGTATGCGGATGACACCAATTAAAACTTTCCACTTCCACCCTCGACTCCAGGACTTCTGACGTTCTGACTGTGTGCCTGTCCGACATTGAGACTTGGACGAGGGACCATTTCCGCCAACTAAACATCAACAAGACGGAGGCCCTCTTGATTGGATCGTGGCAGCATCTCCGCACCTCAGGCGCTGGCAACATCAGCATTCAAGGCTGCTCTCTCCACCTCTTGAAGTCAGTCAGAAATTTGGGCGTCTTGTTCAACCCTGAACTGTTCTACCTCCCCCACATCTGCGTCAAGAACAGTACTGCATGCCACCACCTTCGCAACATTGCAAGACCTCGCCACTGCCTCACCCCTCAAATAGCCGAAACCCTTGTCCACGCATTTGTCATATCAAGACTTGACTATGGAAACTCCCTCTTCGTCAGCTTTCCTGGTTCTTCCCTTCAGAAGCTGCAGATTATCCAGAACTCTGCAGCTCCTGTCTTCACCCGCACAAAGATCCGCGACCACATCTCCCACCCTCCACTGGCTCCCCATCGCCGAGGATCGATTTCATGATCCTCATCCTCACTGTCAAGGCCACTCACGGCCTTGCACTCCCTACATCTCTGACCTGCTGTCCCATATGAACATCCACACTCCTATTCAGATGGTTCCATATTGCTCCATGTCCCTTGTTCAACCCTTGGAATTAAAGGCAATATTAGGGAATTATAGGTAATATCATACAACTAAAGGAAATACACCAGCATGGATTGAAGAGTGCCTAACAACAACAATTCATTTGTATAGCACCTTTCACATCAGTAGGAACCATCCAGAGGCACTGGAGCTAAAGTGGGGGGGGGGGGGGAAGGGGTCCATTGAAGAGGAGAGTTTTCAGGCAAGATTTGAAAGAGGCCAGGGAGGGGGCAAGGCAGAGGGACTTCAGAAAGAAAGACCGAAAGAAAACACAGAGTAGCGATAAATGGGTCTATCTCAGATTGGAAACTTTGACTAGTGGAGTGCCACAAGGATGCTTGGGCCTCAACTATTTACAATCTATATCAATGATCTGGATGAGGACATTGAACATAAAATATCTAAGTTCGCGGATGATACTAAACTAGGAAGTTGACTTGATGGCTTTAATGTTAGTCATGGAAAATTACAACAACAAAAAAATTACATTTGTTTAGTGGATTTCACGTCGGGAGGATGTCCCATACAGTAATCATCGACAGTGCTTTATCAATATGGTTAAAAGCATCATAAATACACAGATTAATATACCCTCCCACCATTTAACTACTCCCTTCCGTTCTTACCCCCAACACACAAATTATTATCCCTTCCCACATTTTAGTATCCCTCCCCCCCACACGACAAACCCTCTTTCCCCTGAAATACACATTAATATCCCTCACCAACACCTCACCTCTTCCCACAAGCACATACATTCCCCTCCCGCAACAATCACATCCACCACACCGACCGTCCAACTTCACCGTTAAAAACAAAAAATGTTGATTGATATTAAACTGGTAAACTGTAAACTGGTTGGTAAGAAGCCATTCTGCTGGCAATCAACTGGGAGAGGTGCCTTTTGACCTACTATTGATAATGAAGTGACATGAGCTATGGTAATGGAATCACACCCAGTGTCAGTGGGACACACTGGATCTTGCATCTTACCGAATCGTTCTGTTATGCTCTCCCGCATGTGCTCACCTGACAGGTACACGACGGCCAGATGTACATGAGGAACTGCAGTAGGTTCCTCAGCCCAAGAGAGAAGAGGATAAACTGTCAAACTGATGTTTTAACTGTGAATCAATGGTGTTGGGTCAAGTAGATCTCTGTACCACATGCATGAACCTATTACTTATCCACTAATCTTATTAGGAGGTGCTGTTTCCATGTGAATCTCACTCCACATTCAGCACATTTACCCCACAAAGATGGGGTAAAGTCATTTATATAATCTCTCTCCCGTGTGTAATCGATGGTGTGATTTCATTTCCCCTGATGTTTTAAAACTCTTTCCACATTCAGCACATGGATATGGTCTCTCTCCTGTGTGTGATCGATAGTGTACCTGGAGATGCCTCGACGTTGCAAAACTCTTTCCACATTCAGAACATTTATATGGTCTCACTCCTGTGTGTAATCGATGATGTACGTTCATATCGCTTGATGTTTTGAAACTCTTTCCACACTCAGCACATGGATATGGTCTCTCTTCTGTGTGTGATCGATAGTGTACCTGCAGACACCCCAAAGTCGAAAAACTCTTTCCACATTCAGAACATTTATATGGTCTCTCTCCTGTGTGTGATCGATAGTGAACCTGGAGATGGCTCGACGTTGCAAAACTCTTTCCACATTCAGCACATGGATATGGTCTCTCTCCTGTGTGTAATCGATAGTGTACATTGAGACTCTCTAACCTTGTGAAACTCTTTCCACATTCAGCACACTTATATTGTTTCACTCCTGAATGTGATCGCAGGTGTCTGTGGAAGGATCCTGACTGTGTGAAGCTTTTCCCACATTGGGAACAATCGTACATTCTCTCTCTTGATATCGATGGCAGGTGATCCTGCGGAGATCCTGTTTGCGAGACCCTCTTTTCTTCAGCAGCACATGTGATGGATGAACAAAGATTTACTGCACAAACTGATTGTGTGTTTGATGTGTCTACACGGAGCTCTGGTTGTCTTCTGCTGTGCTTCTGATGAAACTCAGCTCGTGTAAACACAGTGTTACACTGACGCGAAGGGGGAGCCTTAGAATGATCCACTTTGGCTGCTGATGGAGAAACAAGAAAGATTTATTAAGGAACATCAAAGTGTATCCTTCACAAATTGCTGTTGACAAATTTTGTATTTGTATAATACCTGATACAGTCAATGCGTTACACTAATTGCTGTGAACCGTAGGGTCAATCGAAAATTGCATCTATATAGCACTTATACACAAGTCAGTATTTGGAGCTCTATATCTCAGTGTTTAGAGCGCTCGCCTTATAATAGCGAGACCGATGTTCGAATCCAGGCAGTGGACCTATGGTTTAGTGGTTAAAGCACTTGTCTTGCAAGCTAGGGAGACCAAACTGGGGAGACCTGTGTTCGAATTCAGGCAGGTCAGGCGAAACCTTGGGCAAGTTTCCTTATTCCACACAACTAATAATAATCCCTCCAAAAAAATCCACAATAATAAAATTGGTAATTTCAATCCACGACTGTTTGTGGA
>CM068778.1:1141475-1300365 GCA_035084275.1 Hydrolagus colliei
AGGATATCCCAAGGTTCTGTACAGTGAGGTAGGGACAAGAGCAGTGGGGGAGGGGTTGGGGCAGGATGAAGAAGAGTAGGATAATTGACTGTGTATTTGTGGGAGAAACGCGGCAGCCAAATTGTGCACAGCAGTGTCCCACAAACAGTCATTGAAGTGGGATTAGGGGAAAAAGGGGGGAAATATGGCAAGGGGAAGGGTAGGGGGGAGCCTTAGGGGCAAGGTTATATTGTGCATAGTTATATTAAACAGTTTTATTTGTGTCATTTTTTAGTAAACCAGGCTATAATCGTCATGGCTATACGTGATTATAATCAACATTGTAACAAAAGGAAAGGTTATATTAAACAGGGTTAGAATTGTCTTGGCTACAATATTAAGAGGATATATCAATAGGCAGGGATACACGAGCCAATATTATGTTTTATGCTCATATATTGTATCTCACTGTGGTGACAGTATCACCGATACCAGACATACATCTCTTGTGTTGAGATCAATGATATTCGTGGGTCTGAACCTTTTGCAGCTGCGTTCCTGTTTCATCCAACTCCCTTTTTATTCCTTCCTGACTTTCTGTGATGTTGCTGGACTCTCTTTCACCGCTTTGCTTGAACCTCATTCTATCGATTGGCAGCTGTGCCATTCCTGGTTGAGCGGACGATGCACTCGCTCTCATACAAACGAAGTGCTAATGTGAGCTTTGGCGACGCTCTGTAATTACGCTTATTTATTTAATTCAGGTCAGCATATCATCACTGCTGCACACTGCACAGCGATTTACACAAAAAGAAACAGCAACAATAGCATAGCCACATCTCCCTAACGTAATCAATGTAACCCTTCATAGTAAATCACAGAGCACAATGACAGCTTCTTACCTAGAGTAGCAACAAGCACGTAGGTCATAATGAGGTAAATGTTCTTTAACTTAGCTCAATTTATTTGAACCAATATGTTTTCTAAGTCACGACAACACCAGACATGCATGTAACCTTCACCATGTAATCATTAAATATAATTTCTAATCAAGATTGTAATTCGGCTGATCACCTCCTCACTGTCTATCCAGCATAAGCATACCTAACTTAATTACACAATAATACATTTCTGATCATACTAGAGGCCACTGCATACAGACAGAACACTACAGCAGAAAACATTGTAGTGAGTTGCTTGAATCTGGAATGCATTGCCTGAAAAGGTGCTGGAGGCCGATTCGATAACAACTTTCAAAAGAGAGCTAGACATTTATTTGGGGAGGACGGGTTTGCGAGGTCATGGTGAGAGAGCTGGGGAGTGGGACTAAATTGCTCTTTTTAAAGAGCTGGCACAGACTCAATGGGCTAAATGGCCTCCTTTTGTGCCATAAGATTCTATGATTCTATGACTCGCAGACTTCAATGTAAAGGAGGCTGGAATGCTGGAAAATTTCAAGGGCTTAAAAGAAATACAAGGATGAAAAAATGCAAGGATTATAAAACTGGTAAATGCCAGTGACGAACGTCCTGTAACCCAGGGTGATTAGGGAGATGAGACAGGAGATCTGAACAGCGCAGACAGACACCGTGAAGGAGTCAGTAAGAATAGGGGAGATACTAATGGAATGGAAACAGCCGATATTCAACAAGAATGTAAAAGTATCTTGGGAAATATAGAGATCAATATAGGAAAATTATGGTGTGAATCACCGTAAAAGTTGCACAATGCTCTTCAAAATATAACCTGATAATTGACTAAAAATAATGGGTTAGAGCATTTCAATTCTACCACAACTCAGATTGACTGAATGTGGTGTAAAGTTTGTGGAATTCCAAAAGGTGTTCGACGATGCTACATTGGAAAGTCGGCTGAGTATAGTTTACCAGACAAGCTGGACAGTGGATAGCACCATGATTAGTGAGCTCCTGGAGTCCTGCAGCCAGCTCTGGTCACAGTGCATCAGTGTCTGTTCAGGCCTAGAGACATTGCAGAATGATGGAGAATGTTAGAGAAATAAGTTCTGAACTACGATTATACAAACGCATCTTGTTCAACCCAGAGAGAACACGACTGTGAGGAGACCCAGTAGTGCTGTATGAGATTTAAAATGGGAATAAGAAAAATAAACTCTTATCAATAGATTAGGTTGGACTGTAGAAGAAGAGGAAACAGTTTTAGAATTGTAATTTCAGGATAGAATCATATAGTGAGCTGGCTTACCACATTTTCAGGGGAGAAGAATTGAATGATGCACAAAATATTTGGTCATTCTTTCTCCCGTTCTGACATAGTGGGCTTCCCTTCACTTTTCCTTAGCTCATTTTCTCCATAATCCACCAAACCAGCTGAATAAGTTTTTAAATTTGTTTGGATTTTTTTCTTTTATTTTCTGTTGGTTTGTGTAAATTTCACTTTCTTCTACTGATAGATCCACCTTGTTAGTAACCTTAGCTAATAACTCTGCCTGTTTCTTGACTTCATTCAATGATTGAATGCGCTGCAGGAATCCTGGCTTTGCTTCTTCTTCCTCCGCCTCAATCAGCAGATCGATGTACTCTGGTGTCGATAGTGGATTTGGTCTGAGAGCTATTTCTTTTAGCCTTTCCAGGCAGCAAGATAATTTTTTCACCATCTCCAGAACATTGTCCTTTATTAGAAAGAAATCCTCTTCCAGTTTCTCCATCACGTCCTCTTGGGTCATCTTTTCACCACTCGCCCTCTCATAATTGCTTTTCAATTCCTCATACGTTCTCTTTTCTTTTTTAGTGATATAATCAAACTTGTACTTTTGATTGAAATGAATATTCCATATACATTTGCCCGGGCAGACCGTGCAATGTCCATTCTTGTCCATAACGTAGCATTTATATTTGTTTTTGTCATCAGAGTAGGCACAGCCATTGTGACATGTGAAATGACAATTACTACAATTAGTTAGGAAAGTTCCAGTTCCACTGATGTCTATCTGTACTATTTCAATCAGTTCGACTTCATATTCAAAATTTTGGTTTGCCTTAACTTCATCTTCGTACTTCCGCAACATATTTTGTGTCGTCCTAATTTGATCCAATGTCATCAAACCCAATTTGATCTGCGGTTGCAATCCCTGCACTGTAACATCCAGATGTTTCCTCTCCTCAAGAACCTCCTTTGTTAAATGCAAACTCTTTGTTGGCATTGTGTCCAGGGCCATAAAGAAATTCATCATGCTGGTTGATCCCATTTTCCAAAACATTCTGTCGAAGTTGTCCACATCGCTGTTACAATTTTCAGAGATTTCAGCGAATAAGGCTGAGTTGTTGAATTTGAAGTGAAGTGGTTGACCATTTTCAGATGTGGGACATGGGATCTCAGATTGGTTGATGGCCGCTAGAACAGGAGGAAGCTGCCCATCTGCGAAGGTGATCAGCACACGAATGTTCTCTGCAATATCTTTACCAAAAATGGAAAGAATTGAATCAAAGATATATTTCTGTGTCGTAGTCAGTCGGGCCAGCGATGCTTGGACAACAAAGCAGACGGCATCAATTTGATCTATACCATGTGGAGAAGCAAATAAATCTCTGATCTGATCAATGATAGTTCTGTCTCGTGTTATTCCCCGTGTGTCTCCAAATCCTGGAGTGTCTATAATGTTCAGAGTGTGGGAAATCCTGAACCCCTCTTGGTAGCTGAGTTCATAGGCAGTAATTGACGAAGTTTGACTTTCAGCCTGGGATCTGTTTGTCTGTTCGTTTATTAACCTGAAACGGAACTTGTCTTCCCACTCCACTCCGATGACATAGTTGGCCATGGCATTGATGAGGGTGGTTTTCCCTGAGCCGGTACCTCCAAGAACCATGATGGTCTTGACCCTACGTTTGAATAGGTTCTTTCCACAACTGTATTTAACGAAGTCTCCCTTATCTCTATCTCCCATTGGCTGCAACTGGAGCTGGTAAATGGCGGGGATACCTTTCTTCACTAATTTGCTTTCAGCAAGGTAACTTCGGGCTGGTGACTTTAGTTTATTCTCTGTTGTTAGTGAGGCCACATGACTTCCTCCACTCTCACCAGCCTGACCACAGGCAGCAAACACTTGTAGTGTGTAGGATGTGCTGGGTTTCAATCCCTGTAATATATATGAACATTCACTCCCAAGTGTCCTGATTTCCTGCCAAATTGCATTCTCAAAACTTGAGTCATTGCAGCATTCTTGGTATCGTATCTTGTAGTGATGTATATTGACACCATTTCCCACCACAGTGGGCTTTTGCCAGGCCACTTTCACATCAGACCCGATTTCCTGCTCCACCAAAGGCTTCCCAGGTGCGCTTGTGGGAGGTGTCGTCACACTCACACTGTCACTGGCCAGGCTGACCCATGGCTTACCCACTATTCTGTATTGTATATGATACTCTTTGTATGGACTTAAACCAGATATGATGTGCTTGTCTGATATATTATCAATGGTCAGCGTGTCCCAGGCTTCCTCTGTGTCCGTGCGATATTCCATCCTGTAGCACATAATCTGACTAGCGTCGGGGATTGCTGGCTGCAGGTTCAGCGTGATACTATCATGTGCTTTGCCAAACACCGAGGGGGTCGGTGGTTTTACTGGGGGTTTGAAACACCTGCTCACTAACTTCCCTCCTTCATACAGATAAATGGAAGCTCCCTTATGCTCCTTATCTGGCACAGAGCCAATGACAAACTTCATGCTCACATCTGCTTTGTTAGCTGTGTACAAATCCTGGAATGATCTTGCACATTCCAACATCTCACTAGACAAGAAGAACAATGGTTTCTGGCCAGGATCGGCTGATGTTGGCAAATATCCTTTCCCAAGGCTTTTAGATTGAAGGCAATTTTCTATTTCTGACAGATACAAATCTTCTTCATCCAGTGATGTGAACATGAAGCAGACCAGGTACTGCGTCATTGGAACCATCTGTAGCTCTTTCTGCAGCTCAGCTTGTGTCACAAACTTTATGTATTCCAATCTGTTGAGAATACTTCTCACCACTGACATATGCTGCTGCTTGTTTTCCAGCCATGCAATGAGCGATTGATTTCCCACTTGTGATTGTTGGTTGTTGATCAGAATATCCACCAGGATTCCCTCTTCTTGCTCACCTCCTCGGATAGAGGGCAGAAAGCTGGTCAAGCTCTTCTGTAAGCTCTGTCTCTGCTCCACGCACATCACCCTGAAACTCTGGAGCTTCTCTGTGATCTGGTGAAATGGCATGGTGGCAAATTCTTTCATCATACCACTGCATCTCATGTCCACCTCATTGAAGTTCTCCAGAATAGCCTGTAAGCTACTGATCAGATTGACACTGATGCCTCGTACCAGCAGTGCAGCATTTGAGTCCAGCTTGTTGAGTGGGTAGAGCCAAACTTTCATAGGCACTGCGTGCTCTCCATTCTCTCCCAACTGCCCTGGGAGGCTTGTGTAAATATCGATGGCATCTTGGAAGGTAATGGGATTGAATGGAAGGGAGTAATCACCATAGAAGGTGCAGCTGAATTTCTGATCATCTGCTTTTTCTTCCTCTGTATGTTTCTGGGAAACTTCACCATCAATTTGAATCTTGGGGATATTACTAATCATCGTTTTCATGTGACCCTGAACATCTGTTAAGTTTTCAGAGGACAAGATTTCTCTATCAAACACAAAAAATGCCTGAGCCCCGTACAGCACAGCAGTTACCACGTGAGTGGCCATGCCCTGATCAAACACATTCAGTCGCCCCAAATGGGTCATGGTCAGTTGTTCAAACCTGGTTGTGGTGGAATACTGCAGCGTTACTCGGGCTTGCTGCTTGGATTTCTGTGTGTCATTTAGGTATTTTGCAGAACCCTGCACCTGGATCATTCCCCCCATTAGACTGGCTTTCAGCTCTTCCGACATGTTCAGGGCGGAGGATTTGTCCTCGATAGAGTCTGACTCGATAATCTGAAACTGAGTGCTGATCTGAGGTCGGACATCCCGGTTATCACTCAGCGTTTTCGAGTCCCACAGTGTGACTCCTGCACAAGCCAATAGACAAACAATTAGGAAAGATATCAGAATTAAGATCTGCTCAATTGGCAGCACTTTCACCTACAAGAATGAAGGTTGTGGTTTCAAGCCCCACATGGATTTGGAAAACAAAATCTAGGCTATGCACGGAATTCTGCATTGATATACATGCTCTCCATATTAACAGAAGGATACAGTAGTATTAGAAAGAGGACGACATATAATTCTTGGGAAGTGAGGATGTAGGAATGGGAGGAGAAAGAGAGATGGGTAAGTGGGTTCTTCACGTAGGTGAACGGTCTCCAAGGAAACAATGATGGCAATGAGCAGGGGTCTGTGGTGGTTTCCTGTTTGGTTTCCGGGCACTCCTATATGCTTTTTCCTCTGTGAAATTCAGGGTCACATGAAAACGAGGATTTGTAATATCCCCACAATTCAAATTGATGTCAGACATCAGGAGCTGGATGAACACAAATTTCATTCAGCAAAATATTGACAAGATGGAAGCCACAGTCTTTCACTCTCATCAACATCTTCAATCGTATGGTTCCCACCTTCTCCACCTACCTAGCCTTCCCCCCAAACTCTCTGAACTCTATGCAATCTAGGCGTCAGGTTTGACCCCCAATTATACTTCCTCCCCCACACCCGGTCACCAGCACCACCTTCTTCCATCTCCGATGCATCTCCTGTCTCTGTAGGTATCTCACCCCCAAAAGCTGCCAAACCTTGCTCCATGTCTTTGCCACCTCTCAGATGAACTATTCAAAATGCCCTTGAGTCCTTGTTGGTCTCCCCTCCACTACCATTCATATAAGCCAGCTCATACAGACCTCCATCACCCGCATTCTCACCCACTCTCTGATTAGCCTGACCCTGATCTGTCCTTCCTCACCCAAATCCTCGCCATGACCTGTACTGCCTTCCATCTCCTCTGCAATATTGCCAGATCCTCATGCTTCCATTTAAATTCATCCACTCCTATGCAACCCCCTAGCTCTCTGTGACCTCCTCTCTCCTCACAAAAGTACCCGTTGCCTTCGCTCCAACGGGTCTGACCTCATCCTTGTCCCCCGAGTCCTCCGCTCCATGATCAGTGCCTGTGCTTTCAGACACTATGCCTTGTGTCTCTGGGACTCCCTTCCTCTCTACCTTCACGTCATTCCCTCTCTTCCTACCATTAGGTTTCGGCTAGAGAACTTTCTTTTCGACCGCGCTTTCAGTCACCTTCTTTCCCTTCCCCCTGGCTTGGCCCCAGGATCCGTTATTGGGAAGTGCTCTGAGACATTATTTGGCGTAGATGGAGCTATATAAATCCAAGTTGTTGTTGTAGTGATAATGAAGGAATTAAATAATATCGTAATATCGAGTGGCAAATTAACAATGCAATCGGAAATGAAGGAGAACGATTCCTGAAAACTGTAGAGGAGAATTTTCTGGATCAGTATATATCAGCCCAATGAGGACGAAAGCAGTGCTGTATCTGGGGATTGAAGTGAGGCAAATTGAGCAGGTGGAGAACATCTGGTTAATAGTGAATGCAGTATCATGAGGTTGAATGTTTATGGAAAGGGACGAGAATCAAACAAAGGTGGAGATACTCAACTGAAAGAAGGCTAATTTCAGTGAGATAATAATGGTTGGCCAAAGTGGCCTGGAATCCTTCAAGGGGGAGACATTTCAAGGGCAGAACAATTACATTTCAAAAAAATGGGGCAATGTAGGATATCCAAAACTATGTGGATGAAAAAGCAATTGGATTAAAATAAAACATCAATAGAAGGCTCATGATAAATATCAATTCCAAAGTCCATAATAATAATAAAACGGAATGTAGAAAGTGCAGAATAGGACAGAGACAGGATATAAGATGATTATAAATGAAGCAGAGAGTTTGTCATTGAAACTCTTTGTGGATAACATAACAAGGAAACCTGAGTTATTTTAAAAGCATATAAGGAACAAAAGGTAGGCTGTGTCCAACCATGGATAAAGGACAAAATCTTTTTGGCTGATGTACTGGATGCTTACTGTGGATGCAGCCAATGCCACTGTAGCAGAGGACAGAGTTATAGAAATTGAACAAAATAAGAATAATCTGATTGGAGGTACCATCCGGTCTGGACGGGATGTAATGTAGGTTACCAAGGAAAGGGTGGGTGGAAGTAACAGAAGCTCTAGCCACGATCTTTCAATCCTCCTTGGACTCTGGTGTGATGTCAGAGGACAGGAGAGTTGCAATTGTTGCTCCTCTGTACAAAAAGTGGCCTGCAGGAAAATCCTGTGAACTGAAGGCCAGTCAGGCTAATGAAAGTAGCAGAAAATACTTCTAGAGTCTATAATCCATGACAAAATAATTTTTCACGTGGATAATTATTTAGGGAGGACACGTTGGAGGGCAATTTGCAGAGAGTGGTGTGGTGGGATTGATTCTGACAGCTATCTTCAAGGAGACATGATGGGCGCTGAATAATTCTATGATCCTATAAATGAATCATTGTAAACAATTCTAAGCATGTGGACATTTAGAGAGGTCTGACAAACAAGACTCTACCTGGTGGCTGATTGACAGCAAGACCAGGTTTCACATTACCTGGGATAAGCGACTCTGAACGACAGTCATACAGCATTCCCAGCTGGAAAGGGCGGCCCAGAGTTGCCACTTCCATATTGTGTTTTTGTTCCATATTTTTAACATCTTGATGTCCTGTTACTGGAAACCAAACAAATGGTTAATTTCACACTGAATCTCCTCAATGATAAATACGGTATCCTGTTACACCCTTGGTTTATTTCTCTCTCTCGTTGCTGTGCAATAACACACAGACCACAGCTGAAACAAGCGAGAGAATTATGATGATTATATTTAGAAGCATTCAATTGTATTCAGTGAATGTGTTTAACTGTTCTTAGATAACGAGAGGATCCAAGTAAGTGAGCACCATCATTTTCTTGCAGATAACTTTCAGTGCAACATCTTATTGACTAGTAGAGGCCCATGGGAGTGAAGTTTCTCTTTGCTGGTTTCCTGGCCAATAAACCTCCAAATAAAATCGTCACTAACTCCATGTCTGTTTTGGGGACGTGGCTTTGCAGAAAATAACTCCCATGTTTTCCTACAAAGTACAGTCTCTCTACTTTAGTTTATACCATAAATACCAGATGTGTTTTGAGATGTCCTTCAGATGGCAAATGTAAAATTCATTGTTTTGTTTACATTGTTTACTTCATACTTTGTTGACATTTTAAGATAGGACACAATAACTCCCAGTAGGCCATGTTCTTTCATCTCTCTCTCCTAATACAGCTGTAACATAGCTGACTCCCCACATTGGATCTCACTCTGCTCTTTCCACATATTTGTGCTCTACAAAATGGTCCTCTCTAATTTAGTATAATCACATCCTCCCACACACATTCTTATCCCACACAAACATTAACCACCTCCCACCACCTACATACACAATGCGCTTCATATTCTCTCACACAATCACCTCTCCCAAACATCTACACCGTACTACACTGAGACAGACACACTGCCTCCCAACAATCCTCTCACTCACATTCAGTATCCCTACTCAAACAGGCATCCCCCCACACCATCCACCAACTCCCCAACCCACACACCCATTCCCCCACTGCAAAACTAATATCATCTTCACAACACACACGACCCCTTCATACAGACTCGCCAGCCCCCACCCCCTCTACACACACACAACTCACCCACTGTAAGCACATGGCCCTCTCGCACATTCTCCACCACACTCTCAGAGACTCTAACCCAACACACACGCCCCACCATCATATATTGACACTCCACTTCTCCCACACAAACTCCACCCCCACCACTCACACTCCACAAACAAACACAATTATCCACATATATCCACGCATACTCCACTCCACCATATAAACACCCACAAACACACACCACTCATGCTTACATGTCTCCGCCCACCCACATACAAAACACCACCCTTTACACCCACTATATATCCACACATCCAGTTTTACCGTTTTTCCTGCCAAGATAAACTCTTCGGATTATATCCCCGAAGACTATTGAAATCCCTATAATCACCCCGACCATGATTCCTATCCAGGCTCCTTCAAGTTCTTCTTCACCATCAGGTCCTTGTCTTTCTTCACCTCCTCCTTGTCCTCCATTTTGGGCTGTGGACACAATAAGGTTTCAGCTCAACTATACTCCCCTCTCTCAACTCCCCCCCGCACCACTCCCCCCACCCACCCCCGCAGACACACACACAAACCTCACAATCCCCTTCACCAACCACCCCCCCACCCCCTCCCCTTCCTTCCCCATTTAAAATGGAAAGCATTATACCCAACGCAACCCAGCGCCTTGGGACGTCCTTCCAACATGAAAAGTGCTCTATGTATGTAATTTTGTTGTCGTTGTTGAGAGCAACAGTGGATGAGGTCTGCTTCTGCCATTCACCTCACAGCTGTAGCTCTCAGCCACAGCATGGTTGATCTTAATGGTTTTGCTGAGCTAGAGGGTACCGTCTGGTGTTGGGTAAGAGAACACCTTACAGATGAGAGGCAGACCTCCAGTGGTACAGTGGGCAGCGAGTCAGCATCAGACACACACATTTAATTAATAACACTCAGACAATCTTGCACACTCAGAGACAGACTCTCACAGACAAACACCCGCACAAGCACACTTACACACAAACCAATACAATCGCATACTTACACACAGATAGTCACAAACACACACATTCACACATCCACTGGCATACACATAAACACACATACACAGATGCACACATACTCTCATACAACTTTATACTAACAAAGAGAACACAAACAAAGACTCCCACAGACACACACATACACTCACTTATGCACATATACACGAATACACGCATGCAATTTAAGCTTCTGTAATTAATTTGTCAACTAATATTTCAAAATATATTATCAATATACATATATTTGAGACATTTGGTCAATCATATATGGTGGGAACCTGGTTGTGTCTAGCTTCACAGAAGAAACAAAGTCTGTTTACAAACAGCAAACTGTTTTCAGTCCTCATCGGTCATTATTTCATGGAGAAACGGTGTGCAGATGGAGAAGCAGCTGTGTTGCATTTGCTTTTCCAGAGCAACCATCTTGCAAAAGGACAGTGGGTGAAAATTCATCTGGTGAACTGGATAAAGAGAGATCGATTCGAGAAAAAAGATGGAGAATGGAAGAAATTGGAGTTCGGAGTCGTAAACCATGTTCCAGTTTCAGAAGAAATGGAAAATCGAAACTATGAATGGAGCAACTCAAGACGTACAGTGGGTCTTGGATATCTAACCGGGAACAGCACAATAATACCTGGATACTTTCAGAATGAAACTGGAAACGATAAATTGGACATTGTTACACTACCCCTACCGAGGCATTGGGTTTGGACAACCTAAATAACTGTGACCTATGTGATGACACGTAAGAATTGTTGTGATGTGTGCGTTTTGGGATTATTTAGAACTATTACTAATCTAAATTAATAAACATGCATATTAATTGTAGAATATTTGTGCAAATCCTGATTTCATTGCATGGTCAAGAGTTTAAATAAACAGTTACATCACACAATACAAAATGGCATTCATATTGCACCTTTCACATAGGGAGCACGTCTCAAGATGCAGTCAGGAATTTGCAACTGTGTGGTGGGAGGAGAAGGTTAGTGCAAGTTTGGTAGCAGGATGGGTGGAGAGTGACAAAGGCACAGATGAAGAAGAGGGTTGTGAGACTTGACTTGAAGGTTGCAAGAAATGGAGCAAGGTGAAGGTAATGGTGTATGAGTTCTGAAGGATGAGGGCAGCAAGGCTGAACGCCTGACCACTGATTGTGAAGAACGTGGAGCAGACCGGAGCATGCTGAATGCAGGGAACGGACAGGTTAATATGAGGTGATCAGGTCATAGAGGTAGGATGGATCAATTCTCTGGAGGGCCTTAAATGTTACGCTGAGGATTGTGAATTTAATTCTCTGGGGGATAGTGAGAAAGTGAAGCCTGGCTTATATAGTTGCGATGAGGTTACAGAGCCTGGTGCGGGAGTGGATGCAAGCTGCGGAGATCTTGATGATCTGCAGCTTGTGGATTGAAGAATTGGGAGAGATAGAATGCAGGTAATTGGTGTACTCAACTCTCAATATTATGAACATCTGAATAATAATTTTTGCATTTCATAGTGCACCTTAACGTATCTTCAACGCATCTCAAATCATTTCACAAGTTACAGTGTAAACTCAATTTATTGTAAGTGCACGATAATGTCCCACAAACAGTCGTGGATTGAATGACCAATTTATTGTTGTTTATTTTTCGAAGGCCTATCACTGGAAAAATGATTACAAATCGACTAACAACCAGGGTCTTACTGGGTAAACAGAGGTGTGTGGATAAGGAAACATATCCACCATTTCATATTGCAAGCAATCAAAAACAGTTTGTTTGCTTGCAATGCAAGTACTCTATATACTAAATCACAGTACTCACCTCACAGAATGAGCTATGAGATAATGGCGGAATCAGGATATTTTCATAATGTATCATGTGCGGCAAAATAAGAAGCACAGTTGAGCAGCAAAGAAGACACCTAGGTTCCTGCCTGGCTTGGTGGGCAAGAGCCTGCATCCACTGATAGTAATATTACGAACTTCATAAAGTTTGGCAGTCCTGAGGGGAGGCAACAAGGCAAGCCTTGACATTGCTCCAATTCTACTGTAGAAAGTTAACCTTTATCCAGGAATTGATGTCAGACAGTAGTGCTCCTGGAGATGAAAGTGGAGGCAGAGGTAGCATTGGGTGTCATCGACATACATGTGGGGAGCTCCTGTTGCTCAGTGTTTAGAGCACTCGCCTTACAAGTGTGAGACCTGGTTTGAATCCAGGCAGGTCAGGGTGAACCTTGAGCAAGTTTCCTTACTCCACACGCCTAATAATAATCCCTCCAAATAAAAACAGATTAATGAAAATTGGTCATTTCAATCTACGACTGTTAATGAACTGCTGTGCGCAATTGGCTGTGGTGTTTTGCCAACAAATATACAGTGAATTCACTTTCCAGTATATTCTGTGAAGCGCTTTGAGATGTCGATAAGATATGAAAAGCGCTATATCAAAGGCAAGGATTATTATTATTATTATTATTATTATAATGCATAGTTCATGCTGAGTGTGGAAAAGATTGAGATGCTGTGTGTGCCGTCTCTAATAGACTGGATGAATGGGTGTCACACATGAGGTTGGATTAAACCACATTACAGTATTCAGAAGTGTGGACATCTGCCACAATCCGTAAAGCTCTATTCTGGAATAATAAACGGATAATCAAAGCCCCCGCAACCTCTCTTAGTCTCTTTATCCCTTCCTTCCAGGTGCTAATCAGTGAATGCACAACAGCTCCCCACACCACCGCCCCACCCCACCCCCCCACCACCACCCAAGCCTTGGATATCAGTCCTTTGATCAAGAGATGGTGGAAATATTGGAATTCCATTAAAAATATATATAAACATGAGAAGTTATCACACCTTGAGTAAACAGGCAGATTGCAGTGGCAGTCAATGCACCCAGGACCAGGAAAATAATGAAAAGCTGAAAGCTTCCCTTCTCTTGAAGATGTATTCCAGTAGTCTCTCGTGAGCTCTTCTTGATTTTTTGAATGCTTGCTGACTTCTTTTCTTTTTCCCACTGATCACGAAACTGGGCTTCATTCTCCATCACTCTCTTCGCTTCCTCAACTTTGGCTGAATAAGGAAACAGTACAAGCAATATAAGGCAGCACAGACACTGAGTCCAAATGGACCACACATGGAGTCCTGTCACTCGCTGTTATTATTTTTATTTATTGCTTTCCTGTTTCGGTGAATAAAAATAAATAAATAATAATATTAATCATTGCTTTTGATATCGCGCCTTATCAAGGCATCAAGTTCATCAAGTTTGCTGAAACAATGACAATTCTGTAATTTTGTTGTTGCTGTAGATGGGAGTGGAAATTTACAAAGGAATTCAGGCAAATAAAGAGTGTGAGCTAAACTGTGGCAAGTGAAGCTGAATATACAGAAGTGTGAAGTCAACCTCTGCGATCGAAAAAAGACTAAATAGAATATTTTTTGAATGGGGAGTAAATAAGATCTATGGCAGAGCTAAGATATGTGGGTGTCCATGTACACAAATCAATAAAAACTAGTTCGCAAGTACAAAAAGTAATCAAAACTATTAAAAACTAAAGGAATAAGTCATGCTCTCCGGGGATACAGTTGAAAAAGAAAATGTAATTTGTTTCAAGAACAGATTAGATAGATTTTTGGTCAAAACTAATTTCTCAGAACATAGCAATACAATAATAATCCTTCCACTTGATAAAGTGCTTTTCACATCTTCTAGATGTCTCAAAGCGCTTCACAGAACATACTGCAAAGTGAATTTACTGTACAGTCATGGGCAAAAAGTGGCAGCCAAATGTGCACAGCAGTTTCCCACAAACAGTGGATTTAAATGACCATTTTTGGGGGAGCAAGATTGCTATTAGGCGTGTATACTAAGGAAACTTTTTGAAGGTTTCGCCCTGCCTCGAATTATAATAATAATAGTCCCCCACTGTGACTGGAAAAGAATCCCCTCACTCTCACTGACCACTATGCTGCAGTCGCCTGAACTTCTCTGCCTTTGGCATATCTTCAACATTAATTTATCCTCCTCATTTAATCTATATTCAAATCCCTCTACATCATTTTAGATGCACTTGTTCCTGTCACCCCCGATTCACCTCCTACTCATACAACCCACCCTGGTACCGCAGCCACCTCCACTCAATCAAGGGTCATATGTGTGCTATCAACACATCTGGCTCAACTCTATGATCTTAAGATAAGTATAGTTGGTCATGTTTCAGTAAAAACCCACAAATCCTTGATTATGATACAGAGAGCTGGTTACAACACTTCCTTTACTGAGACTCTAAAAATCCTGATCAATGAAACAAGATGGATGTTCTTGGGAGCTCAGATTGAGAGCTTCATTGATCCGGGAACTCTGACTCCAAGAACAAGCAACAAACAATTACAATCAGATTAACGCCCCTCACTTCAGTGACATCACAGCGTTGATGCGTTGATAGCGTACAGGAGGGGTGTAATACATGTGGATAAAAGCATATTTTTGTAACACAAAGGTCCACATACCTGGGTTGATGGCTGTCAGGCTCGATCACTGCCTGGGAAACAGTGTAAATTGTTAATGAGCTCCAGTAACCCAACTTGAGCTTTATAAACAAACAAACCAGATTACCTTCACTTTCATTATGAGCTGCTAACTTTGCCATATCTTGACATTACCATATTTGGGTAAGCGAGAAAGGAAAGCAGTCATATGATTTCTGGTTAACAGACTCGATTTACGATGAAGTGAAACAAAAATCAAAAAAACTCTGCGACTGTATGAGGGACAATGTTCTAAGAAAATAGCTGCCCGGTTTTAATCACAGAAAACACAATTACTAAGGTTGACATTAAATTCTGTGAAACATTTTGCGACATCCTTACAATTTGTCGTGACTACAGCATTAGCCATTCCCACTCTGCTAGAGAGAGAGGAGAACCCCACCCCACCCCTAACATTAGGGGGAGAGGGACGCCTCCTCACTCCTGTTAACAGAGAGGAGTCACACACTGTTACAGTAATGGAGGAACTTTTCCCCATGTTAGTGAGACAGGACACTGTAAATCTGTTAGAGAGGCGATCCTCCAGCTCACTTCTGTTGGAGATTGTGGAGACACCCCACCCCACTCCCCCCATTGGAGTGACAGGAGCCCAAACCCTCACTCCAATAGAGAGAGAGGAGTCGGCCATAATATTTCCCCAACTCCCTGTTGGAGATAGCGAGGGGCCCCCAATAGAATTATAGAATCATACAGCACAGATGGCATCCATATAGCTCTTCATGTCTGCACAGTCTCCAAAAGGAGCAATCCAACTGCATCCCACTGGAACAATTTCTCTCCACAGGCCTCCAGTCTTATCCTCCACAAATACCTATCTACATCTCGCTTAAAAGTTGTTATTCAACCAGCTTCCACAACCCTTTTAGATAATGCATTCAAAATCCCAGCAACTCGCTGGATGAAAAAACAAAATTCCTCTGTTTCTTTTAACAACTATCTTAAATCGGTGTCCTTGGTTCACTGACTTATACCAGTGGAAACAGTTTTCCCAGTTCAACCTATCAAAACCCCTCATGATCTTGAAAATCTCTGTGAAATCCCCTCTTAATCTTCTACATCATTAGAATCACAGTACTTATGGAAAGGGACAAGGAACAATCAAAGGTGAAGATACTCAACTGGAAGAAGGCTAATTTCAGTGAGTTAAAAAGGGACCTAGCTAAAGTGGACTGGAAAGAAAGATTGGCAGTTAAAACAGCTAAGGAGCAGTGGGGAGTCTTCAAGGAGGAGATAGTTCGGGCACAGAACAAATACATTCCCACAAAGATTAAAAAAACAGGATATCCAAACCTCCCTGGATGACTAGGGAAATTGGGAATAAAATGAAGAAAAAAAGAAAGGGAGGCTTATGATAAATGTCATCCACAAAGTACAGAAGACAACCAAACAGGGTATAGGAAGTGAATGAAAGAACTGAAAAAGGAAATTAGAGCGGCAAAATGACTGTATGAGAAATGATTAGCAGGTAACATTAAAGGGAACCATAAGGTATTTTATAAGCATATCAAGAATGAAAGGTTAGTCAAAGGTAGGGTGTGTGGAAGTATAGTTTAAAAGTGCAGCTTAGAAATATAGATCAGCCATTAAATAATATTAATTACCAGACAAATGTCTATTTGTACATTATTTTGTTTGAATTAATGTATGTTGAATATGTATAAAAGGAGTCATGGGAATGACCCAACTCCAGAGGTAGAGTACCGACTCTCTCGTGAGATGCGCTCTCCCTCTCCTCTACTATAGTATTGCAATAAACGTGTATTGAATTAATCCTCTCTGAGTGTTTGCTCTCTTCTAGACAGAGCGACTAGAAATCATGGTTTTCACAGGTGGGGCCAATTAGGGACCAAGGAGGAAATCTTATTGTGGAGGCAGAGGGCATGGCTGATGTACTGAATGAGTACTTTGCATCTGTCTTCACAAAAGATGAAGACGCAGACAATGCCACAGTACTGGAGGAGAAGATAGAGGAAATGGATAGGATAAGTATAAACAGGAAGTACTGAAAAGGTTGATGGTGATCAAGGTAGATAAGTGGCAATGAAGGTTGGACATTTTGGGTTATAGTGAGCGAGAACTGCAGATGAAAGTAACAAATCTTTCACGTTTTGAACTGAACTCTGCTGTGCGTTACCCCAATACCAATCTGTCTCTTTCTGCAGCAGCTGGCGTAATGGCTCGTTGATCTCCGCCAACCTAGGGACGAACTTCCCTAGTTGGTTAACCATTCCCATGAATCTCTGGAGCTCAGTGATGTTTGATGGGACTGGATACTCTGCAATGGCTGTAGTCTTGCATTGATCAGCGTGTAGGCCTGCTGCGTCTATCACATGACCTAAGAACTTGATGGAGCCTTTGGAGAATTCACATTTGCCATTGAGTGTAAGGCCAGCTTCGAGTAGTCGCTGCAAGACTGCTCTCACACGTCAGTTGTGTTCAACGTGTGTGGCACCGTGAATGAGAATGTCATCTATGTGGCAAATGACACCATCGAGGCCAACAAGGATACCAGACATGGTTCGTTGGAAAATCTCTGGTGCAGAACTAATGCTGAATGGTAGCCGGTTGAAGCAGTAATGACCTGAAGGTGTGATGAATATAGTCAGAAGTTTTGAATCTTCATCAAGCAGTATCTGCCAAAATCCACTCTTTGCATCTAGCTTGGAGAAGATTTTACTTTTCCCAAGCTTAGCCAAGCTCTCGTCAACTGAGGACATAGGGTAAATCTCACGTTGTACACTCTTGTTGAGTTGAGTGAGGTCAACACAGATGCGATAGGAACCGTTTGATTTGGGCACAGTTACCATACCTGAGCACCATGTTGTTGGCATATTGACTGGCGAAATGACACCCTGTCGAAGCATGGACCGAATCTCCTTTTCCACTTATGGTAGTAGTGGGTGAGGCACTTTTCTCGGTGTGTACAAGCATACTGGCTTGGCATCAGGGCACAGCGTTATATGATACGGTGTCTGAAGTTTTCCCAAATTGCCAAAAGAAAGATGACCTTTCTTTTTCGTTTCTTTTTCATCCCACCGCTGCCACCATGTTATATTCGAGATATAAAAGAGAGACCATGGAGAGATCGACGTTCATGTAAGACGGCTTTAATAAGAAGACCACAAGCAAGCAATTCCATGTGTTACCACAGTGGTCACGAAAAGGTGCTATAACCATTACATCTACATATAAGGGCATAGTGATTAGCATAATCCTACAGCCAGTATTAAGACAATGCCTTGCTTGTCAGCCTTTCCAATGCCTTCCTCCACAGACTGAAGATCTTCCAGAACTCTGCACGCCATGAACTCTCTCGCAAAAAACTCCGTATTCCCTCTCCCCCGTTTTCACCTGACAACATATGCTGTCCATCACCCAGAGGATTCAATTTGAGATCCTAGTTCCCCTTTTTAAAGCCCTTCATGGCTTTGCCCCACCCTATCCCTACGACCAACTTGCCCACACCCTACGCTCAATGGGATCCGGTTTTCTCCATGACCCTCGACCCACCCACTCCACCATTAGTGGGCGAGCTTTCAGCAACTCTGCCCCTAACCTCTGCAATTCCATGTTCCAATCCCTCCACCTCGCCCTCTCCCTGGCCTTCATCACGCCCCGCCTCAAGGCCCTCCATTTCCACAGACCCATTGTTCATCCCAATCCCTTCCCTTTTCTTCCAATCTACCTGATTCTGACCACTGCTCCAGTGTGAAGCACTGACTGTCTAGCGACTGGGTAAATCTTCCCTACCTGAAAGGTGCTATATCAATATAATTTTCTTATTGTTGTTTCGTTCTATTGATTGTATGGGGGCGCGGGGGGGCAGGTTAGGGAGGGGCTGTGGCGGGGGGGATGTGGATATGCTTCCATTCACCAGGCTTTACAAGGCTCCAGTGACGAGAGCAAACTCAGTGTGCTACCTTGCACGCCTGACTGCCTCCCTGCACGGTTGCCTACCTACCAGTCTCCCAATATGGGGGTATCTCTGTATCTGTTTGTTAGTGAGCATATGTGTGTATCTCTCTCCTGTATCTGGGTAAACCGGTGTATTTTTCACTCTCTCTACTTGTGCACGTGTGTGTATCTCTCTGTGTCTTTGTCTCTCGCTGTTTATGTTAGCGAGTGTACCTCATTCTATCACTCTCTCACTCTGCGTCCAGGTGTATCTCTGACACTCGCTTCCCTGTACGTGATTGTTTACATATGTATTTATTTGTCAATGTATTCTCCCAACCGTCCCCCATTTCCTCTGCTACCAACACCCCACGCCAAACTTCCCCTCTCCCTTTCACTAACCTTCTCCTTAACTGTCTGTATTTTCCTACGACTGCCAGTGTCCATCTCTCTCCATGTTTCTGTGTATCTATCTTTATATGTATGTTTCTTTGTATATTTATATTTCTCTGTCAGTATGTATATCTGTATCTCTCCCACTATCGCTTTGCTGTGTGTTTCTATTCATCTCTCTCTCTCTGTGTCTCAGTCTTTACCTAGCAGTAAGTTAGAGCCAGGTTGTTGGTCAATTGGCGGATCATATTTCCGGGAATAATATACAAAATGTTGGTCATGCCTGTGTTTCTGTGTGCTGACAGTCTGTGTGTGACTATTTCTGCGTGTGCATGGATGTTTATGTGTGTGCCTATGTGTGTGTGTCTATACGTGTATGTGAAGATATGTATGTGCTGGCATGCATTCGAGTTTAATAGGCCTAGGTGGCTGGAGCAGACATTATGTGGTACCCGGCCTGAGAAAACCACTTTTAGTGTTAGGGAGAAAAATAAAATAAATATCACATTATTTCAAATACTTTCTCTACGTGAATCTTTATCTCTCTCCGCGTTTTGTGTGCAAGAGTATATAATAAATCTCTCGCTATCAAACTGTGTATGGCTATGTAGGTTACCGCCCGATAGTCCGAAGGTTAATTAGTCCGAAGGTCCAATAGTCCAAAGGTTCGATAGTCCGAAGGTTCCCCTAATCCTAACCCTAACCCTAAAGGTTTGGATTAAGAAACCTTATTTTCAGACTATCCAGCGGTAACCACGATAACCGCGCCGGGTATAGGAAATTTGTGTGTTCGGACTATCGAACCTTCAGACTATCGAACATTCAGACTATAGAGTGCCCCCCACTGTGTATCTCGCTGTGTCTCTTCCTTCTCTTCTCTTCCTTTATGACTGTCTGTGTCAATCTCTCTCCATGTGTCTGTGTATTTCATTCTAAGTGTGTGTGTCATTGAATATCACTATGTCTATATGGATCTCTGTATCTCTCTCACTTTCAATCTGCTGCTGAGTGTTTTTGTTTGTATCTATCTCTGACTGTGTGTATCTCAATCTATCTGAGTACTGTATGTGTGTATTTACCTCTGTTTTTGTGTATCTCAGTTTCTCCATTTGTATCTTTGTGTGCAGGGATGTGTGACCCTTCTCTTTCCACAACTGTCACTGTATCTGTGTGTTTATATATCTGTCTGTGTATCCCTACATCTTCGTCTATATGTGTATGAGTGGGTGTGTACGTTTGTGAGCCTCTCTCTGTCAATGTGTGTGTGTGAGTCCATCTCACTGCCTGTATCCTTCTCTTGCTCCCTCTCTCTTTGTATTCTTGTACATCTCTCACTCTCTAACTTACTGTGCTCATATATCTGTGTGTATATCTCTATCTCTCAGTATTGATTTCCATCTGTGTGGTTCTCTAAATCTCGCTCCATGTACATGTACGCCAGAAACTATTTCTCACTATGTAAGTGTGTTTCCCTCTCACTTTATTCTTGTGCAAATCTCCCTCTCTATCTCTCTCTCTCTGTCTCTAATGTGTGTATTTTGCCATGTGTATGTGTTTATCCGTGTGGGTGTCTGTGTTTGCGTGTGTGTTGAGATATGGAAGTGATGGCTCACAACATGGTTTACTAATGGCCTCAGTATCCAAGAGCAGACATGCTGTTTTACCCAGGCATGTGCCAACCCTTTTAGCGGTCCTTTTTTATGATAATAACAACAACAATATCGATTGATATAGCGCCCTCCACGCTGGACGGCGTCTCAGAGCGCTTCACAACAACGGATCCCGGGACCGAGCCAGGGGCAGGGGTAGAAAGGTGACCAAAGGTGCGGTCGAAGAGAAAGGTCTTCAGCTGGGACCTGAAACTGGGAAGAGAGGGGATGAGGAAGGGAGGGAGGAAGGGAGTACCAGAGCCTCGGGGTGTAGTGGCTGAAGGCCCGGCTGCTGAGGGTGGAGTGGAGGATTCGGGGACATGGTGGAGGCCAGACCTGGTGGAGCGAAGTCAATGGGTTCTGGTTTGAGGAGAGGAGGTCAGAGAGGTTGGGGTGCAGAGGAGTGGAGGGATTTGAAGACAAGGGTGAGGATCTGGAAATCAATCCTCTCAGGGATAGGGAGCCAGTGGAGGCTGGCAAGGACTGGAGTAATGGGGGAGCGAAGTTTGGTACAGGTGAGAACGTGGGTGGCAGAGTTCTGAATCAGGTGGACTCTGTGGATTGTGGTCCCCTCCCTCCCTCCCTCCCTCCCTCCCTCCCTCCCTCCCTCCCTCCCTCCCTCCCTCCCTCCCTCCCTCCCTCCCTCCCCCCTTTTGCTCCCCCTTTTCTCCCTTCCCTCCCTCTTCCCTCTTAGCCCCCTTTCTCCCCCTTTCTCCCCATTTCTCCCTGATTTTGCCGCACACGCACCTTTCCCTCCCTCTCCCCCCCTATCCCCCTTTCTCCCCCCCTCTTGCTACCTAACTTTACCCCACCTTTCCCTCCCTTTCCCCCTTACTCTCTTCTCCCCCTTTCTCCCCTGGCCCCATTCCCGCGACTGTTTGTGGGAAACTGCTGTGCGCAATTTGGCTGCCGCATCTCGCCCACAAATATAGAGTTGGTTTTCCGGTCCCCCTACCCCTCCCCTTACCATCTCTCCCCCCTTACCCTCTTTTCCCCCTTTCTCTCCTAATCCCACTTCCATGACAGTTTGTGGAACACTGCTGTGCAAAAGTTGGCTGCCGCGTTTCGCCCACAAATACAGTGAATTCTCCTACTCTCCGTCATTCTGCCCTGACCCTACTCCCCCACCCTGCTCTTGTCCCTATCTGACCGTACAGCACCTTGGGATGTCCTCTCGACATGAAAGACACTATATAAATGTAAATTTTGGTTGACTGATTAATTGAAAGTCACTCAATATTAATCGCTCTAAGATGCTGCCGTGCCTAGAGGCTATATAAATACAATTTGTTATTGGTGCACCTTATACATATGGCATCTTGTTACTAACCAGAATACATCACCCTTTGTGTATCAAAACACAAAATTAAGGTTTGGGTAAGTGCTCATTCATATTTCATATTGTGTTGGAAATTGAAATCCTCCAACGCAATAAGCTCTCCTTTCTTTACTTCTCTGAATATCTTACAT
Organism: Hydrolagus colliei; assembly: GCA_035084275.1. Taxonomy (NCBI): domain Eukaryota; kingdom Metazoa; phylum Chordata; class Chondrichthyes; order Chimaeriformes; family Chimaeridae; genus Hydrolagus; species Hydrolagus colliei. The sequence continues at coordinate 1,164,126 of CM068778.1, forward strand.
CTTTACTGGATTTACTACTAATGGAAATACCATCTGACTATTTATTTGGGAAAAAGCAAATTCAGATTATTGATCAAATATGAATTAACATAAATCTTTCATGGGATAGACAGCGTACAACTGAAATTGGTCAGTAACACAGTATGTCAATGAACGCGGAGCTAAATTACCAAACAGATAATGTTACAATGTGAAACTATGAGGCAAAGCGGGCAATTACTCCACTCGTGCATTTTTAGGCATTTCATCAGTTTGTAATAGTTATTTTCATTCCCATTTCTATATTCTTTCATCTCTCGCACTTCAATACAACCCCATCAACCCCAAGCATTTGCAAACATCCCTGGTAATTGTGACCTGTTGTCTCTGTGTTGGACGTTGTAACATTGCCTGATTGAGGGTTTGGCTCAATGCTCATTCACATATATATATCTCTCTACATATATATATATATAGATATATATAGATAGTCATGATACTGTAATTCTACACAGCACTGTGTATACAACGCTGTTGTAAGATTTACTTAATGTATTATTAGCTCAATCAATTTCTGCATTTGCTTTGTGTAATGTATCAGGGCAGCACAGGCAGCATTAAGTTTACTTTCAGGTTTACAAGAATTAAAACATCAGATGACTTCTTGTAAGAATGCATGACTTTCAGCAATTTAGACTTTATCTCTGTGAAGATAGACTCGGTCACACACCAATCAACATCAATAAGGTAGTGTTATCAAGTACAACTCAGAGGGAAATGAGTGGTCATTAAGCCATCGACACCCATGTTGATAGTCCATGATTGATAATACATATTTTATTGCCCAAATATCTGCCCATCACATATGCATATGTCAATCCTTTAGCTTTCTCAACAACACTCTGACCATCTCCCTCTCGTACCTGAATCTGAGATGACTCAATGCTTTGAGAATCCGCTATATCATAGTATTGAATAGTATTATTGTTATTATCTATTTTGTGCACGTCACTATCTGTATCCATCTCCCTTTCACCCCATCCATCCCCATACTCAACAAACTTCTAAATCTCTCCCTCTCTCAATTCAAGAACAACAACAACAACTTCAATTTATGCAGGTGTCTCAGAGCGCTTCAAAATAGCGGATCCCGGGACCGAGCCAGGGGCAGGGGTAGAAAGGTGACCAAAGGCGTGATCAAAGAGAAAGGTCTTGAGCTGGGATCTGAAATTGGGAAAGGAGGGGGCGAGGCGAAGGGATTGAGGAAAGGAGTTCCAAGCAATTCAAACCACCTCATTACTTCACATTTGTCTAATGATTCCCTTCTCGTTCTACCTCTTTTCTCCCCATTTCCATTCAACAACAGCAACACAATTACATTTATAGATTTACATTTCTTTAACCATATACAGTATGTCTCACACTTCAATTCAACACGTGTTATCCAAGCCTCTATTCACCCCGTTCTGGTGCAGCAATTCCACCTCTTATTCTATAAGACCACATCCATCTCCCTCTCAAATTAACCTCTCCCCCTTATCTGACGAAGATGTGCAACGAGCCACCACACACTGAATGTTCCTTAGCCTCAGAGCAACACTGTTCGTTGAATCGCAGTGCAATCCACTAAGCATGTAAAAATTCAAACATATCCTACTTGGCTCTCAAAACACTGATATCTTCTGCCACTACCACCGTGCATGGTAGCGTATTGCACGTCGGAACAACGGATTGCGTGGTACATTCTCCCCAGTTTTGATTATGTGTTAATGGATTAATTGAATGTATAGCTCAGTGCTCATTCACATTGTGTCAGAATCGAATATTCTGCACAGTACTGCACAGTGCACACCTCACCCAGATAAAAGTTTTTCATTTTCTGTTACTCGTTTTCTTTTACGAGTTCACAAACATGCCCAGCTATTATCACACACACTCACACAGACTCACAATCATGCAAGCCCACACACACCCATAACCAACCAGCTCCCACACACACACACACTCACATCTACTCACAGTAACCCAGGTACACACACAATCATAATTACCCAGCCCACACAGACTCAAACACACTCACATTCAACCAGCCGCCAACCCCCACGCCCCCCTCTCACACAAACACACACTAACATTCACAATTACCCAATCACACAAAACTGAACACGTTGCTGGGGTGTTTGGCTAATCAGGAAACCGTTGAAGTCAGGAAACTCTCCCCTTTTACACACACAGCTTAATGCCACCATTTTATTGGAAGTGAAGCTGCAGTATTTTGACAATATGGTCCAAGTTATTGTTCTCAAAGATACGAAAACATCACCTTGACAGTGAGCGTCAGTATCTGATCCCTTCCCCAATCAGCCTCACACGGCCACGGGGAGCAAAGGTGCAAATTCTTTGAACCCTGTTACACTTAATCCTCAATCCCTCTAGTTTATTTCCCCAGATATTTGTGTCAGTTCCTCTATTGCTTTACAGGAATATTAACCATTTTGATATAGACATGGGGCCATTTACAAAAATATTGCTGATGACATAATAGAGGTAAGGCACACAGTCAGGAATAACCCGGGGAATTGCATAAAGTTACAGAGAGTTTAGCTGAGTTGACAGAAAGGTGGGAACATAGTTCAATGTTGAGATTAAAGTTTGTTGAAAGTCTATTTTCGAAAAGATAATCACTAAAAGAATTACAGCAAAATAATTCAGTTAAAAGTGGAAATGGGCGAAAAGTTTGAGTATAAGTCGATGGGAGAGTTTATCTAAAAGATCAATAACGTGGATTCCGTGTGTTTTGCAATGATAATTGATTGCCAATGACATATAAAGTTAGCAGGATGGTGAGAGGAGTTACTGTGGGCAGTTCTGGACACTAAGGACATAACAACAACAGAAGAACAAACAACAAAATTACACTTGTATAGCGCCTTTCACGTCAGGAGGACGTCCCAAGTCAAGGAAAGTCTCTGCTTCAGACTTGAGCTGAGGACGGGGGTGCGTTGGGGGGTGGGGGATGGGGGGTAAGGGAAGGAGGAACAGCAGGATGCAGTTCCAGAGGTTGGGGCAATGTGGCTAAAGGATCACCCGCCAATGGTGGGGCAGGTGGGTTGGGGGACGTAGAGCAGGACAGAGCCTGCTGAGCGGTGGGGGGCAGGCAGTTTGGTAAGGGGACATGCGGTCATGGAAGTAGGGTTGGGTGAGGTTTTGGGGGCTTTAAAGGTGAGGACAAGGATCTTGAATTGGATCCTCTAGATGATGGAGAGCCAATAGAATTAGGCAAGGCTGGGGGAGATGGGATCATGGAGTTTGGAACGGTAGAGGACACGTAAGAGTCACTCAGAAGGTTCAGGGAAAATTCACAAAGATGATCTCGGAGATTGACAATGAGGATCAACTGCAAACATTGTGGCTGTTCTCGTAAAACAAGACGGTAAAAGAAAAAGTGAAGAGAATCAAACGCGAGTTTTCAGATGCATGAAGGTTTTGAAAGACTGACAGAGTGACAGATAATTGTATCCAATACAAATGGGATAAAACATGCAGGGAAGTCACTAAAATAAAAAGGCAGAGTGGATTTTTATATAGAGATCTTTTAGAATATAGGATTCTTCATCACATTATTATAATGTGAAGAAACTTGAAATGGTATTTGAATGGTCGCATGTAAATGTGCAAAAGAACAGGCAGAAGGTGGAATTGGAGGATTGGAGCAGGTCTGTCCTTTCTCTACCTGCAGAGCCTCAATGGGAGGATTTCCGTCCTTCTGTAATTCCACAAATTTACTTTTCTGAATGTATTGGATTTAATGATTTGTTGGGAACAAATACACAAACGATCGAATCAATTTCTTCTTTATTTCACTTGATATTAAAAATTTGGAAGAATGGGCAGGAAGTTCTGTGTCGTGCAATAGAGGGAAGGGAGCCCACGATCAACTGGGAAACTTAATAATCAAACAGGGAGAAGAAGAAAAGTCTCAGGTTTCAATCCCCTCTGAATATATTTCTTCTCGTTTATCCTCACAGATTTCCCAACCGAGATGATGCTGGAAGGTTTCCCAGCAGATGAAAGTGACAACCTCTGGCCTACAGCTTCCACTTTCATCATCCTCTTCTTCCTGAGTATGTCCTGCAGCGCCATCGTCACTCTGATGAAGGTGAGGAGAGTAAATTAATTGATGCCATGATGCGACATAACAGCTGCTGTTAAATACTTGTTTGCATGGGAACACAGATAGTGATGTTCATTGCAGCCACTGTTCTGGGAAACTCTATCTGTCCTTACAGGGCAGGAATCCTTATGACAGGGCTGTGTGAGGGTGATGGACATATCTTATCACCCTTACACACCCAATCACACCTGACATAAGATCACCTGCTATAGACACAGGCAAGGGTCATTTACAGATTATGGGGATTTTTCAGTATACGATTAGTCCTTGCTTACTGCTGTACTTGTGTTATTGAAAAGTGTGACTTTTCATGAAACGACAATAAGGGAACCCCTTTTCCCATAAGAATGAATGTATAAACTTTACTTAGGTTCTTTTGCAAATTTTTCATCAAAGTTTTCAACCCAAAATTTTTATGATGTTGAAGTTCATGTACATTCATCAATGTAAAATATGAATTTAAATAACATAACACTCAGCAGAGATGGTTGTGGAGCTTGCATATAGAGGTGGGTTGCTGTGGAGGGGCAAGTGGTGGAATGTTTGCAATGTTTCACACATTGTACAAATTCACTGGAAGTAAACATGCAGTTGTATGAATATTAGTGACTTTTTATTGTTAGTTTATGCTACAGTGGGCATTTGGGGAATAATAAATAATGTTGGCCAATCTGATATCCTTTATTTGCTGTTTACCATGTGTGGTGATACAGACACAGAAAGACAGACGCTGTTATACTCTGTCATTTAATTTCAATCTGAAGCTATATATATAGTATTCTGCTCCTGTATCATAGTGCCTACAGATACTGTATATACTGTACTTGTTTGCCTGAACTATCAATAAATGATAAAACTTAGTGAGCTGCTTGTTCCCTCTCTTTCCTGTTACTTTAGTCGCGAGTGTGTCTTGGATTCTGATTTCCAAATGGTTCAGATACACAGAGGCTCAGCATTAAACACAAGCTGTTAAATGAACTGACCAACATCAGTTAGGGTTTTGCTGAGAACATGGATGGCCATCAGCATTTCCGCTTGAGTTGTGTCTTGGCTCCAGTGATCAGCAGCTGCTTTTGTTTTCCGTGTGTAATTATTTTATTGTTTCCACACTAAATGCTTGAGCGCAGGATGGAAGGTGCAGACTTAAGTAAAAGAGTGAGCGCAACAACAAAATATCATTTGAATCCTCAGGATTGTGGTTATAAATGTCACAGTACGTCACTGTTTTACACAACAACATGTTGTATTTAGATAGCAGCCGTCGCTTGTCACCATTTCACAGTGACTCAGGAATTCCCTGCCCAGAAGCACATTTAATCTCACATTTGTTTTGTCCATTGCTGCCTGCCGTTTTTTTCTAAATGAGTATTTGCTCAAATCTCGTATTAATTATCCCATCTCTCTCCCCAGATACCACACGGGTTCCATTTTTTAAAAACCCGATTGGGATTTCCCTCTTTTGAGTCTGTCTCCGCAGCAATTGATACGTGAGAAACAACGACAACACAACCAAAGTTAACTTGTATAGCGCCTTTCACGTCAGGAGGGCGTCCCAAAGCGCTGGACAGTCACTGTTTCAGATTCGAGCTGGGGACAGGGGTGTGGGAGGGAGATGGGAGATTAGGGGTTGCTGATGAGACTGTCGAAGAGGAGAGACTTGAACAAGACCAGGGAGAGGGCGAGGTAGAGGGACTGTGGGATGGAAACCTGATAACTCTGTTAGTGCAGAAATGTGCTGCAACCTGTACCTCGATTATTCTGCAAAAAACAAAAGCACAACCCTTGATCTATCCTGTGTTCAGTATGTTTAACATCCTCAGTTATAACCCCTTTTAATCTGAGATGATCGATTGTAACACATCAGTTTTTCAATGTAAGAATAACATACAAACATAAGAATTGCTAGTCAATAAAAGATTATGGTCCATCCAGTTCACCTTCCACCAACCTGCACACATGCATTAATAATCTTTGGATTTGATTAAACCTTGGAAACATCTCAAACCATTTACTGTTTACAAGTGAAATGACTGTATATTTTGTTACACAAACAGAGTAAATATCGACCATTAGTGTCACCCATGAATCCTTTCCATATCACGGAGATTCATCTCATCATGAAGCCGCATAGACATTGTCTCCGGAGGAACAGACCTATCCAACTTAATTTAGAAGCGTTTCAGACGCTGTTTAGTCAGGCTTTGGACTTGTAACTGCTGGAGTTTAACAAGTTAAATTTGACATGCGCTGTTTGGCAAGTTTGCTGCTACTTGACCAGTGAGAACTGTCCTCTGTGTTAGTGCTTTGGCCTAGTGGGTAAATAGGACCTCAATTGGATGAATCCCCAATGCCCACTCTGACTGCTTTGCCCTCTGGTCCTGCCAATGAGGCAGCCAGGCTGGACACTTTGTCAACAACAGGATACTTGTCCCACTGGGCTCAGAAACCAGATTATCGAGACTGTCACAGTGGATTGACTCGATTCCACATTGTGTGGACAATCTTCCCACCAAGGATTTAATCCTTCTACATTAAGACATCTAGTCCACGCTCCCCACTCCACACATACACACCTCCCCTGTACTTCGTATGGATAGTCAAATTAATATACATAAATAGTTATATGTATCTACAATTGATAACTTTGAGAAGAATGAAGTGAAATTAACACTGCACTGAATCCTGCTGCCCCCATTCAAACAACACTTACAAGAAATCATTGACATTGGCCACCTGATGTTCTGAGAAAGAGTCAGTTTCTTATCAACAGGAAACACCTGCACTCTCTGACACCAAATTAGAGTGTCTTCCTCTTAATATTAACCTGACCTGAAAGCCATCTGCTAGAAACTGGTTAAAAATACTCCAACAAACAACTCGAGCATTCAACACACATTCATAAAGTCTGTGTAAAGGAAATACTTGTCAAATTAAAGTATCAGATATTGTTCTGCAGAGGATATAAAAAGTTATCGGCGTTTTTAACTGTTGGAGATAATTTCTCAAACAGCATTAATATGACCTGGCCCCAGGCCACTGCCAATTACCAGAGTGCACATGGTACAAAGCATAAAGTTCAGAAAATCAAATTTCTGGACAAATAATTCTTTCTTATTTAATGTTTGTTTGTTATTTAATGTGTGTTATTTAATCTCTACCCAAACTGTATATTATTTCAGTAAAACACATACCGTATATCTCCGCGTATAAGGCGCACTTTACTTCAGGTCGGAAGATGTCGAAAGTTGGGGGTGCGCCCTATACGCAGGAACAAGACATTTTGATCCTCGGAAATACAGTAAACAGGAGGGGCGGCCGGCGCGCTGTCAGCCGGGGTTTGGTCAGTGTCCGGGGGGGGTTGGGAGGAGCGGGTGACGGGGCTTCGGCCTCGGCCGCCCGGGCAGCGGCAGCAGCAGCGGACTCCAGTGCTGTGCTTACCTTCTGCCGAACCCAGTCTGCCTGCCTCACTCCCTGCCTGCCTGCCTCTCCCTCCCTCCCTGCCTGCCTGCCTGCCTGCCTGCCTGCCTGCCTCTCCCTCCCTCCCTCCCTGCCTGCCTGCCTCTCCCTCCCTCCCTCCCTGCCTGCCTGCCTGCCTGCCTGCCTCTCCCTCCCTCCCTCCCTCCCTCCCTCCCTGCCTGCCAGCCTCTCCCTCCCTCCCTCCCTGCCTGCCTGCCTGCCCCTCCCTCCCTGCCTGCCTGCCTGCCTCTCCCTCCCTCCCTGCCTGCCTGCCTGCCTCTCCCTCCCTCCCTGCCTGCCTGCATGCCCCTGTATGACATCATACACAGACATGGGGTACATTTCCATATCTATGCGGATGACACCCAACTGTACCTTTCCGCGTCCACCGTCCACTCCAGGATTACTGGTGTTCTGACTCCGAGTCTGTCCAACATTGAGTCCTAGACGAGGACCACTTTCCTCCAACTTAACGTCAACAAGATGGAGACCCTCCTGATTGACTCACATCAGCGCCTCCACACCTCAGGTGCTGACAACATCAGCATTCAAGGCTGCTCTCTCCACCTCTCGAAGCCAGTGAGGAATCTGGGCATCTTGTTTGACCTCGAAGTGTCCTTCCTCCCTCATATCCACGCCATCACTGATACAGCCTTCCACCACCTCCATAACATTGCCAGACTCCGCAACTGCCTCACCCCCCCATGCTGCCAAAACACTCATACATGCCTTCATCACATCTAGATTGGATTACGGGAACTCTCTCCTCATCGGCCTTACCAGCTCCTCCCTTCACAATTGGCAGGTTATTCAGAACTCTCCCGCACTTGATTCTGTGACCACATCACTCCCACCCTCACCCATCTCCACTGGCTCCCCATCCCCCAGAGGATCGAATTCAAGATCCTCGTCCTCACCTTCAAGGCCATTCGTAGCCTTGCCCCCGTCTATCCCTCTGACCTGCTGTCTCCCTATCAGCCTGTCCATCCCCTCCGCTCAGCAGGCTCTGGCCTGCTCCACACCCACCAACCTAACTGCCCCACCATCAGTGGCCATGCTTTCAGCCTCTCTGTTCCCACACTGTGCAACTCCATCCTGCAATCCCTTTGCCTCACTTCCTCTCTTTCCTCCTGCAACGCCGGTCTCCAGACCTTTCTCTTCAGCTGCCCTCCTAACTCTCCCCCCTCTCCTACTGCCCTTCCCCTTCCCCCTACCCCAACCCTTCCCCCCACTGCTCGGGTGCTGACCTGATCGTTCAGCGCCATGGGATGTCCTCCCCAGTGCCTTGGGATGTCACGTAGTGGATTCTATGCACACGGCATTTGTAAAGAATGTATCAGTGAGAGTGGAGAGCAACATAATAAATTATGATAATCCTTGCATTTTATAAAGTGCTTTTCACACCTTCTGTAAGTGTCAATGGGATCCACAGAATATACTGCAAATATTTCACGCAATATTTCTCCCTGCCATGGAATTGAACTCATGTCTCTTGATAGCAAGTCTAGAACTCTAACTACTAAGCTACAGGACTGAACATGAAACAAGTGATTTGTGTTTCACCCACCAATATACAGTCAATTCACTTTACAGTATATTTTGCGATGCGCTTTGAGAAATCTAAAAGACAGGAGAATGCGTTATATCAAATGTAAGCATTATTATTATTGTAATTGAAGATTACAAAGAAGCTGCAGCTGCTGATTCACTGACAATCGCTGACAGTAAAAATGAAAATGTACTTAGTTGCATTAAGTGGTTACGTTATCATGATTAGATGGAGGTTCCTCTGACTCTGTGGTTCCTATTGTGTGTTACTATGAGGCCAAGATAGATAGCATGGCAGAGTTCAGGAAATCTAAGGTTGTTTTGGGGATTGTCAATTAAATAAATAATTTGCCTGAAAAATACAACAACTTTTACATTGTGGATTCATGTAGCTCAGTGGTCAGAGCACTCGCCTACTAAACCAGTGACCTGGGTTCGATTCCCAGCAGGATGACACATTTAGCAAGTTTCCTTGTGCCACAAGCCACACTTTACATTGCAGTGTGCAATTCTCATGTGAAAACACTCTTGTTTGTTTACTGGACTGGAACTAATTGCATTAACTACATTAATTATTCAAATGGTAACTTCACATTTGCTATAAGTACAGATTTATTTCAGTGTGAGTTCATTGATTTCATTCAAGCCTCCACTTCAGCAGGAAAACATGTGAAACAGGGCATGGAATTTCCAACAGTGTACGCTGTAGTAGCTATTTACTACCCCATTCTGGCATCATTTGGAATTCCGGGTAATTCTATTTGTTTTCATGTTGTGGCAATCGTGAATAGACGACTTCAATTGTCACTTGATATGGCCCCCTGTCATGTTTTCTAGAAATCTCAAAGCAACTCAAAGAATATTCTGTCAAGTGAAATTAGTTTGTGTTTGTCGGCAAAAGGCGACAGCCAGTTGTGCGCTTCAGTGTCCTACAAACTATCATGAATTGAAATGACCAATTTTATTATCTTTTGATGATGGATCATTACCAGCATGTGGAGTAAGGAAACTTGCCAAAGTTTCACCCTGATCTGCCTGGAATCGAACCCAGGTTCATCGCTTGAGCTCTAGTTATTTAGCTGCAGGACTCGGCTACAGAAATGGGGATATTCAGGGCTGTGAATCTGAATATATAACTTGATCTCAGAGCTAGTGCAGACTCAAAGAGCCAAAACTCTAAATTTGCTTGTAAATATATATGATTCCATGATAACTTTGTTGACTTGCAATAAAACAGAATCAAAATAGGACACATAATTAGCAGCATTCAGCCTCGCTGGGTTATTTGGAGAAGGCACTGATTGATTGTACTGTCCTATTATTGAGCCATTTGCCTGGGATTTGAACATTACAACAACAACAAAATTACAATGTTGTCTTTCACATCGAGAGGACGTCCCAAGGCACTGAACAGCCAGGTCGGATCCTGAGCAAGGGACAGGTGTAGGGTAGCGGGGATGCGCAGGAGTGAGTTAGTGGGGCAGCAGAAGGCATGGTCGAAGAGTAGGGACTTGATACCAACCTTGAAGTAGGCCAGGGAAGAATCAAGGTAAAGGAAATGTCGGATGGAATTTTAGCGTGTAGTGGCAGAGAAGCTGAAAGCCCATCCAGTAAGCATAGGGCGGGTCGGGCATGGGATATGAAGCAGACTGGAGTTCACTGAATGGAAGGGGCAGGGACATTCATAAGTGGACAGCAGGTCAGAGAGATAGTAGGGGTGACGTCGTGAATGGCCTTGAAAGTGAGGACGAGGATCTAGAACTCGATTCTTTGGGGATGGAGACGGGCAACGGTAGGAGTGTTGCGGTCGTTGAGCTTGGTGTGTAGAGGACATGAGATGCAGAATTCTGCATGATCTGCAGCTTGTGAAGGGAAGAGCCAGGAAGGACATCGAGGAGGAAGCTTCCATAGTTGAGCCTTGATGTGATGAATCCATGGTTAAGGGTTTCGGCAGCCTGAGGTGTGAGGCAATGGTGGAGTCTGGCAATTTTGCGAAGATGGTGGAAGGGCGTACAGGTCATGGTGTGGATATGGGGGAGGAAAGACAGGTCGCGTTCGAACTAGACACCCAGGCTCCTGACTGGCTATGAGTGGATGAGGGTGATGTTGGTTGTTTTGAAGCGGATCAGAACAATGTCAGTTGAAAGGGAGAGGTGGACTGTATCAGCAAGTGGAGAGGCAAGGAGGTGGAGCTGGGAGGTAAGGAGAGGTGGGGATGGAGGGAACAGGTAGTGGGCTTCATGGAGGATATGGTGGTGATGGCAGAGTATGGGGAGACAGGTTCGAAGGTGTGGAAGGATGGATGGGTAGACACTGTGGTGTGCTGGGGAGGTGTGGATGGGGTGGAAATTGGACAGGTGGTGACAGCTGATTGGATTCCCTCGATTTTGTACTCGCAGAAATCCAGCATCTCCTCGCAGTGGGAGTTGGAGGAGAGGATCTGAGAGGCGTGACGGAGAGGGCAGAGTAGCCGGTTTCTTGCGGAGAACAAGGACTTGTGGTTGTCCTTCACCTCAAGGATTATCCTGGAGTAGAAGTACGATTTGGTAGAGACCAGAACACAGTGATAGGTTTTGATGTGGTGCGGTCAGATATACCAGTGGATCGTTAGAACAGATTTCAGCCAGGTGCGTTCAGTGGCTGCCACCTGTACTTTGAGCAACCAGAGGTGAACTAGGATGATGTTTGAGAGCAATGCTTTGGAAAGTAATCAGGAGAAATAATTTTGCTGATTGTTTAATGCAGGCTTCCTTACATCAAAGCCAGACTTCCAACCTGTATGAAAGGGTTTGTTAAATCATTGACATATGGACGATGTTCTGAAGTAATTGAAACAACTCAAATAAATAAACAAACAAATATGACACACCTGTAAACTGATAATCCCACTCCTGTACTCAGCTGAATAATTTTCCCTGTTTTCTATCGTTCACACAGTTAATTTGGTGGCGATTGTGATCCTGTCAAGAGGAAACTGTGGTCTCTCTAAGTGCATCACTCGCTATCTGGTGGCCATGGCAGCCTCGGATCTCCTGGTTGTCTTCGTGGATGTGTTGTTGAACAAAATTAACACTCTGTATTTCCCATTAACTTTCTTATCCTACACTCCAGTGTGTAGTTTCAGTGTTCTGTTGAGAGTTGCATCACTCTTCATGTCTTTGTGGTTCACAGTTGCTTTCACTTTTGATCGTTTTGTTGCCATTTGCTGCCAAAATCTCAGGCCAATATATTGCACGGAGAGAACAGCCACAGTGGTTATTGTAACTCTATCTGTTTTCAGCTGCTCAGTCAGCATTCCTTGTTATTTTATGTTTGATCCTATAATTATAGTTAACAATACCCCGTGGTACTGTATCTTCAAACCAAACTTTTACACTTTGCTCACCTGGAAATTATACGAAAGGTTTCTCCGTGTTTTTAATCCACTGTTTGTGTTTGCTTTGATTTGCCTGTTCAATGCTGTGGTTATCAGACACATTCTGATGGCCAGCAAAGTCCGCAGGAGGCTTCGGTGTCAGAGAAATGCTGAGAAAACAATTGATCCTGAAATGGAAACCCGAAAAAAATCTGTTGTTTTACTGTTCGCCATATCAGGCACTTTTATAATTTTGTGGGTAACCTTTGTTCTACATTCATTCATATGGCAACTTTCCAATTTGACTTATAGCAAAACATTTGTCAATAACACCCGATATATTGTCCAAGAAACTGGGATCATGCTGCAAAGGTTGAGTTTCTGTGCAAACACCTGTATCTATGCATTAACTCAGACTAAGTTCAGAGAGGAGTGTAAGAAAGGGTTAGTTTATCCCTTTCATATCATTGCTAAATTAATGATAAAACATCATGAACACAAGGTAGGAAAGAAGTTGGCTACAAACGTGGCTGAACATCAGTAACATTGGTGAATATCTTCACAAACAGGTAAACCTTCCAACACGACTGTGGGATCTGTTGTAGTTAATGTATCAAATTAACATATCCATTACATTAACAATATATATTTGAGACATGTGATCGATCGCTTATGATGGCTTCACAGTAGGAGCAAAAAGTTGATTCCTTATTGTTGTCTTTCTCAAGGAGTGATAGTCAGCAGCTGGAGAGACAGCTGTGTAACTTTCAGTTTGCAGAGAAGCCCTCTTGCAGAAAAAAGTAGGTTTAAAAGTTTAACAAAAAACATAAAATGACGGATCGATGTGAAGAATAAAGATGAGGGAGAAAAAAGTAGACGGTGGAACTGGAACTCACCATATTCCACTTCCTAAGAAAGAAAATTCAAGATGAAGTCTTACACGACAGTACTGCAGTACATTTTGCTGATTGAAGGGGCAGCTGTGCAGCAGCACCTGTATACCTTTCGTGGACATGAAATTAAACATAAATTGGACATTACTCCTCCTTCTGTTTGGCACATTGGTTTGGCCAATGGCAATTGTTGTGAGCTGTGCATCAAAATGTAAGCTTTGTTGTGATGTATACATTTATTTACATGTAAATATTACTATAAATATTACTCATCTGAATTAATAAGCTTTTTTTGTACAATATTTGTGTCACACCGTACTTTACTGGAGTTTCACGAGATTAGATAAACACTTATATTACGAGCAGATATCAATAATGCACAGTTTCTTTCCAAACATAGTAACTATCTGTAAAGTCTAAACTCCTGCTCCATCAAACATTGAAAGTGAAGGTTTCTTGATTGTTGAAGGAATGTTTGATTCTGGATTCAATGAGCGTTTCTATTACACCCATAATCTGTACATTACTGTCGTTCAAATAATTGCTGATATTAAAGTGAGAGTCATACATCTGGACCAACGAGCCACTTATACATCAAATAGCTGACATTTCAACACACACATTGGCATTATGAATCGGAAGGGATCATTGTTGATTTCCTGCCCATTAATCAAAATTCATCTTGATCTTCAACTCCAATTGCCAGCCAAATGATCAAATGCTGCTGATTAGTCAGAGGCCACAGTCTGAGTTCATAAACTGACATAACCACGACAAAATTACACTTGTATATCACCATATACAAATATATCCTCACATATCTTCTTTGCAAACTGCCAACAAATTGATTGGTTTTCTTGCGAGCTTGCTATTTAATGTAGTGTCAGAGACTGTCAGTGTAGCTCAGGTGACAGAACTCACACATTGCAAGCGATTCCACCCTCCTATGTCACCCTCCTGCCTTATCATTCAATATCTCTGTGTAGGATTTTCACTTGAAATGAAATTGATTCCACTTCAACAACAAAAATAACAATAACTATTTATCTTCCCCATGCAAGATGGACTGTGTCTCAGACGCTTATTTAGGTTTTGTAGAATATCGCACTGGATCATAACCACAGAAATATTACTCCGCGACAACAATAAAAACTACTGGACTAGGTGAGGATCGAACTCACAACCTCGGCATTTCTCAAGCAAGTACTGACATCAAAGTCCCGCGCACTAACCTATTGCACCAATAGAGCTGCTGTAATGTGTTCTGTGGTTCAGCATCTGATTTTGATTTTCAACACCAATAATGACAACTTCCAATTATGTAGAACTCTTCATATCAGACACAACATGGAATATTAAAGTCCAAGTTTACATTTATTAGACATGAAAATTGGTTCATTTTGAAGAAAGACAGCTCAGCCTATTATTCAAACTATCAACAAACATGGATAATGTGTTTGATTGATAGACCATGAAAATGTCTGAAATTAGTCAGGACAAACTAGGATTTCAGTGCAGTGCAGTGCTATATGGGGAAGGGAACTATAGTATTGGAGTTCAGTGATATGTCAGGGTGGTTATGATAGATTTTTAATTCAGTGATATGG
Organism: Hydrolagus colliei; assembly: GCA_035084275.1. Classification (NCBI taxonomy): domain Eukaryota; kingdom Metazoa; phylum Chordata; class Chondrichthyes; order Chimaeriformes; family Chimaeridae; genus Hydrolagus; species Hydrolagus colliei. The sequence continues at coordinate 1,179,138 of CM068778.1, forward strand.
GGGTGACTGTGGAACTGACAACGGGGATGGGAAAGGCGTCAGGTCATTAGAATGTCCAGCCCTTCCTGTTTCATTTAATTATTCTTCTGTTCTCATTGTCAATCATGTAGTCCTGCAGCTCAGTGGTTAGAGCACTCGCCTTGCAAGCAAGAGGTCTGGGTTCAACCTCAGGCAGGGGGAAACCTCAGGCAAGTTTACTTACTCCATATACCTGATAAAAATAAAAAGTATTTGGTCATTTCAATCGATGACTGTTTGTGAGACAGTGCTGTGCAGAAATGGCTGCTTTATTTCGCCCACATGTATACAGTCAGATCACCTTGCACTATATTCCAAGGAGTCTGTAGCTCAGTGATTACAGCACTCACCTTACAAGTGACAGACCTGGCTTCAATTCCTGGCAGCGAGAAACTTTGCGTAAGTTTCCTGCTCCTAACATATAAAATAAGCTCTCCAAAACAGAAAAACAATAATAATTTGGTTACTCAATTCACGACTGTTTGTGGGGCCACGGATGTGCACAAATGGCTGCCGCATTTCACACACAAATGTAAAATTAATTCATTTTTCAGTATATTCCGTGAAGTGTTTTTATATGTCTAGAAGACGTGAAAAACACAATATCAAACGCAAAGAATTATTATTAGTGTTATATTTGGTGAAGCACTTTCAGACGTCCAGAAGAAGTGAAAAGCGCAATAACAAACCCAAGGATTATTATTATTTCTGTACAGGAAATCAGCAAACTGCTGAACTGCTTTTCATGGTAAATCCATGTTGCCTAACTCCTTTCTCCAGCAATTGGATTGCAATTCATGTTTTTTTCATGACAGCACAACCTTGAAAAATTATAGTGTTAAATTTGGCATTCTTATTCTCACTTTGAAACGCCCTCACTGCATCAACATGCCCGACCTCTATCGTCTCCTGCTTCAAACCCATCGACCAAACTGTACCGTTCATTCAATAAACACCAGCCTGCTCCAATCCACCCCCACTCCCTCCCCCCACTCCACACCCCCTCCGTGTTCAGCCCTTCCCAACCCCCCTCATCTCTGTCTATCTATCTATCTATCTATCTATCTATCTATCTATCTATCTATCTATCTATCTATCTATCTATCTATCTATCTATCTATCTATCTATCTATCTATCTATCTATCTATCTATCTATCTATCTATCTATCTATCTATCTATCTATCTATCTATCTATCTATCTATCTATCTATCTATCTATCTATCTATCTATCTATCTATCTATCTATCTATCTATCTATCTGTCTGTCCGTCTGTCCGTCTGTCCGTCTATCCATCCATCCATCCATCCATCCATCCATCCATCCATCCATCCATCCATCCATCCATCCATCCATCCATCCATCCATCCATCCATCCATCCATCTATCTATCTGTATATTATCACATCCCCACCTTCCATCTGTCCCCCCCACGCTGCCGTCCCTCTCTCACCTCACCGCCCCCCACCGCCGTCCCTCTCTCCCCTCTGCCACAGTCCCTCTCTCCCCTCACCCCCCCACCCCCTGCTGCCGTCCCTCTCTCCCCCTCCCCCCCTGACGCCGTCCCTCTCTCCCTCCCCCCCCCCACCACTTGTATTGTATTCGAGGACTATGAATACAATATGGCGGCTTTGCACCTCGGTCTGTGCATTGTGTATAGAGATGAGAATTCTGGGTCTTGTAGTTCAGTGCACGTGCATTCCGATTTTTCGATAAATCGACTTTTTTGATAAATCGGTATTTTTATCGTGCCTATATCGGCGTATCGCTATGAAAATTATATCGGGTATAACCGATATATCGCCAGACCCTAACACATACATATAATAAATGTAATCAATATATATATAAACGCATATAACAAATATATATCGACACTCACATACATCCATATGTATAATCAATATACATATACACACATATGTGTGGGAGTGGGGGCTGGATTGGAGCAGGCTGGTGTTTATTAAATGAACGGTACAGTTTGGTCGATTGGTTTGAAGCAGGAGACGATAGAGGTCGGCCATGGTGAGGCAGTGAGGGCGTATCAAAGTGAGAATAAGAATGCCAAATTTAACACTATAATTTTTCAAGGCTGTGCTGTCATGAAAAAAACATGAATTGCAATCCCATTGCTGGTCTCAAAAACCGTAGAGTTTACGTGGCATTGTTTAATTATAGAAAATGAACATTCGATGTATACTCCTCAAGCTCAATGTGGAGTCCTGTAGCTCAGTGGTTAGAGTGCTCACTTTAGAAATGACTTTCCTTGAGTTCGATTCCTAGAAGATCAAGGCATAAGGAAACTTGGACAAGTTTCCACAGTCTACACGCCCGATAATAATCCCTCAAATAAAGCAATAATATAATTGGTCATTTCAATCCACGACTGTTTGTAGCACACTGCTGTGCAATTAGCTGCCACGTTTCACCCACTAAAATACAATCAATTCACTTTAGACTCTACTCTGTGAAGCGCCTTAGTATGCATAGAACAACAAGAACAAAAGTACATTTGTATAGCGCCTTTCCCGTCAGGAGGACGTACTGCGTCAAACCATAGAAGACATGATGAGGTGCTGCATCAATTGCAAGGATTATTGTTATTAAAAGTTATAAAGAAGCCACAGCTACCGATTCACTGACAATCGCTGACAGGAGAAACGCAAAATACGCAAAATTTGTTGTGCAAAGTAGTTGCGTTATCGAGATTAGACAGAGGATCCTCTGACTCTGCAGATTCCTTTTGTGTATTACTATGAGGCCAAGATAGTATTGGGAAAGAGCATATCAGAGTTCAGGAAATCTAATGTGTTTTATACCATTGTGAATTTTAAAATAATTTGACCAAAAAAAAAACTTTTGCTTTTTAGACTCATGTAGCTGAGTGATCGCTGTTGTAAGCCAGTGACCTGGGTTTGATTCCCAAATGGACAATACATTCAGCGAGTTTCCTTATGCGACACGCCTCTGTGTACCTAGCAGTGTACCATTCTCATGTGAAAACTCTCCTGTTTGTTCACTGGTCTGGGATTAATTGCATTATTTGCATTAATTATTCAACTCGTAACTTCACATTTGCTATAAGTAGAGATTTATTTCAGTGTGAGTTCATTCAAGTCTCCACTTCAGCAGGAAAACATGTGAAACAGGGCATGGAATTTCCAACAGTGTACGCTGTAGTAGCTATTTACTACCCCATTCTGGCAGCATTTGGAATTCCGGGTAATTCTATTTGTTTTCATGTTGTGGCAATCGTGATTAAACGAGTTCATTTGGCATTTGATATAGAGCCTCATCATGTCGTCTAGAAATCTGAAAGCACTTCAAAGAATATACGGAAAAGCGAAATGACTTTGCGTTTGTTGGGAGAAGCTGACAGTAACCCACAGACTGCCATGGTTTGAAATGATCAATTTTATTACCCTTTGATAATCAATATATAATATGAATATTTTTTCCTATTTTCCATCTTTCAAACAGTTAATTTGGTGGCGATTGTGATCCTGTCAAGAGGAAACTGTGGTCTCTCAAAGTGCATCACTCAATATCTGGTGGCCATGGCAGCCGCGGATCTCCTGGTTGTCCTCTTGGATGTGTTGTTGAACAAAATTAACAATCTGTATTTCCCATTAACTTTCTTATCCTACACTCCAGTGTGTAGTGTCAGTGTTGTGCTGATGATTGCAGCTGTCATCATGTCTTTGTGGTTCACAGTTGCTTTCACTTTTGATCGATTTGTTGCCATTTGCTGCCAAAATCTGAGACCAATATATTGCACGGAGAGAACAGCCACAGTGGTTATTGTGATTCTGTCTGTTGTCAGCTGCTCAGTCAGCATTCCTTGTTACTTTACGTTTGATCCTATAATTATAGTTAACAATACCCCCTGGTACTGTATCTTCAAACCAAACTTTTACACTTTGCTCACCTGGAAATTATACGAAAGGTTTCTCCGTGTTTTTAATACACTGTTTGTGTTTGCTTTGATTTGCCTGTTCAATGCTGTGGTTATCAGACACATTCTGATGGCCAGTAGAGTCCGCAGGAGGCTTCGAGGGCAGAGAAATGCAGAGAAAACAATTGATCCCGAATTGGAAACTCGAAAAAAATCTATTGTTTTACTGCTCGCCATATCAGGCACTTTTATAATTCTGTGGGTAACCTTTGTTCTACATTCATTCATATGGCAACTTTCCAATTTGAATTACAGCAAAATATTTGTCAATAGCACCCGATATATTGTCCAAGAAACTGGGATCCTGCTGCAAAGGTTGAGTTGCTGTGCAAACACCTGTGTCTATGCATTAACTCAGACTAAGTTCAGAGAGGAGTGTAAGAAAGGGTTAGTTTATCCCTTTCATATCATTGCTAAATTAATGATAAAACATAATCAACACAAGGTAGGAAAGAAGTTGGCTACAAACGCGGCTGAACATCAGCAACATTGGTGAATATCTTCACAAACAGGGAAACCTTCCAACATTACTGTGGGATCTGTAGTTAATGTGTCAAATTAATATATCAATTACATTAACAATATATATTTGAGACATGTTTAATGCAGAGAAGTGTGAGGTGATGCATTTTGGGAGAAGAAATGAAGGGAGACAATATAGGCTAGATAGTACAATTTTAAATGGTGTGAAGGAACAGAGAGACCTGGGGATTTGTGTTAGTGACTCGTTGAAGGTGGCAGGACAGGTAGACAAGGCTGTTAAGAAGGCATATGGGATACTACGCTTTATAAATAGGGGTATAGAGTACAAAAGTCAGGAAGTGCTGACTAACCTCTATAAGACTTTGGTGAGGCCTCAGCTGGAATACTGTGTTCAATTCTGGTCACCACACTACAGAAAGGATGTGAAGACATTGGAAAGGGTACAAAGAAGATTTACTAGGATGGTGCCAGGATTGAGGGACTTCAGCTATGAGGAGAGGCTAGATAGGCTAGGGTTATTCTCTCTGGAGCAGTGAAGATTGAGGGGAGACCTAATAGAGGTTTATAAGATCATGAGGGGTTTCAACAGGGCAAATAGAGAAAAACTATTTCCAATCGTGGGCGAATCTGTGACTCGTGGTCACAGTTTTAAAATAGTTCCAAGGCGAAGTAGAGGGGAGCTGAGGAGAATTTTTTGCACTCAACGAGTTGTTCGAATCTGGAATGCATTGCCTGAAAAGGTGGTGGAGGCTGATTCGATAACAACTTTTAAAAGGGAATTAAATCTTTATTTAGGGAGAAAAGGTCTATTAGGCTATGGGGAGCGGGCAGGGCAGTGGGATTGAATCGCTCTTTTCAAAGAGCCGGCACAGACTAGATGGGCTGAATGGCCTCCTTTTGTGCCATAAAATTCTATGAATCTATGAATCTATGAATGTGATCGATCACTTACGATGGGAGCTGATTGTAATTGGCTTCACAGTAGGGGCATTATGGATTCAATGAGCATTTCTATTACACCCAAAATCTGTACATTACTCGCGTCCAAATAATTGTAGATATTAAAGTGAGAGTCATACCCCTGGAACAATGAGCCACTTATACATGAAATAGCTGACATTTCAACACACACATTGGCAATATGAACCTGAAGGGATCTTTGTTGATTTCCTGCCCATTAATCAAAATTCATCTTGATCTTCAACTCCAATTGCCAGACAAATGATCAAATGCTGTTGATTAGTCAGTGGCCACAGTCTGAGTTCACAAACTGACATAATCGCCACAAAATTACACTTGTATATCACCATTCACATCAGGAGCACGTCCCAAGTCACTGGAAATGTGTCTTCCCATACCAGGAGTCGAACCCGGGCCGCCTGGGTGAAAACCAGGAATCTTAACCGCTGGACCACATGGGAGGTCAAATATATCCTCACATATCTTCTTTGCAAACTGCCAACAAATTGATTGGTTTTCTTGCGAGCTTGTTATTTACTGTAGTGTCAGACTGTCAGTGTAGCTCAGGTGATAGAACTCACATGTTGCCTGCGATTCCACCCTCCTGTGTCACCCTCCTGCCTTATCATTCAATATCTCTGTGTAGGATTTTCACTTGAAATGAAATTGAATCAACTTCAACAACAAAAATAACAATAACTATTTATATACTACCTGCAAGATGGACTGTGTCTCAGACGCTTATTCAGGTTTTGTAGAACATCACACTGGATCATAACCACAGAAATATTACTCGGCGACCACCACTGTTGTCCACTGATGCAAATCAATGGAGTAAAACAATAAAAACTCCTGGTCTAAGTGAGGATCGAACTCACAACCTCGGCATTTCTCGAGCTAGAACTGACATATAAGTCCCGCGCGCTAAACTATTGCACCACTAGATCTACTTTAATATGCTCTGTGGTTCAGCATCTCGTTTTAGTTTTCAACAGCAATAATGACAACTTCCAATTATGTAGAACTCTTCATATCAGACACGACTTGGAACATTAAAGTCCGAGTTTACATTTATTAGACATGAAAATCGGTTCATTTTGAAGAAAGGCAGCTCAGCCTATGATTCCAACTTTCAACAAACACGGATAATGTGTTTGATTGATAGACCATGAAAATGTCTGAAACTAGTCAGGCCAAACTAGGATTTCAGTGCAGTGCAGTGCTATATGGGGAAAGGAACTATAGTATTGGAGTTCAGTGATATGTCAGGGTGTTTATCACAGATTTTTAATTCAGTGATATGGGGGTGATTGTGGAACTGACAACGGGGATTGGAAAGGCGTCAGGTCATTAGAATGTCCAGCCCTTCCTGTTTCATTTAATTATTCTTCTGTTCTCATCGTCCATCATGGAGTCCTGTAGCTCAGTGGTTAGAGCACTCGCCTTACAAGTGAGAGACCTGGGTTCACTTCCAGGCTGTTCAGGGCAAAATCTTGGGCAACTTTCCTTACTCCACATGCCTAATAATAATCCTTCAAAAAACCCAGCAATACATTAGTCATTTCAATCGATGACTGTTTGTGGGACATTGCTGTGCGCAATTGGCTGCTGCATTTTTGCCACAATCCAGTTTACAGTATATTTTGTGAAATGCTTTGAGACGTCTAGAAGAATTGAAAAGCGCGATATCAAATGCAAGGATTATTATTATTATTTGTGAATATTAATATTGTTGTTTAGATCTTCAGCTGCAAGCACCGACAAGACACCACAGCTGACTTTTCTCATGTTAAAAGTAATGGTGTAAATATATTATGAAAATACCTTTAATATTCCTGTCTTGCCGTGAACAGTAAAGAGAACTAACTCTAACCAATCCCAGCCTTTCTCTTTACCATCCATAAACACTGACTGCTGAGTGTTCCCAGTGATTGCTGTTTTGTTTCTATAAACATTGCCTTGTTTTATTTTGAGAAAGTGATGAATCTTATGAAAGTTCAACAATAAAAATGAACTGAAAAAACAAATTGTGAATGAGTTTTGGAAAGTTGTTACCATCAACCTGTCTCACCTGATGTCCTAGTCTCAAATAAATTGATTAACAGTATCAGGAAAGAAATCTTTCAGTGAGGATAACTTTGCATTGGTCAAAGGGAAAGTCTCTTCTCCATCACGTCTCCACTACAGGATTCCACAATGTACGATCATTATAAATGTGAACATTTTCCTACAAACAGTGGCACAATTATAGTAATGTAGAGCAATGTTCAAAGTCGGCAGGATTTGAACCTGCGCGGGAAGTTTCCCAATGGATTTCTAGTCCATCGCCTTAACCACTCGGCCACGACTACTGATAAATGAAAATTAAATGATTGGGAGTAAACCTTGCCTGCAGTTGATTCCTTTGTTGTATTTTCCATAATTATAAGTGTCCTTCGATTTGATTTGATTTCCCTCATTTCATACAGTGGGACAGTGTGTTATTACATTGTCCAGACAACTCAAAGAACTTCGTAAGATTATTTTTTGATTGACGGATGAGGTCACCTTGTATTTCTGGGGGAACGCTGCACCAATTTGCCCACAACAAACAGCCGTGAATTAAATATTCACTTTCATATGGGTATTTTTGGCACCAACATAAAAATTAACTCACTTTAATTAAAGTTCCACTCCTGGGTGCTTTCTCTTGTCAGCTTTGAGGTTTTAGCTGTATCATCTCCAGCAGTTCCCAATATTCACTCCAGTTCTGATGAAGGGTCGTGGACCTGAAATGTTAACTCACTTATCCTTGCTCCATAGATGCTGCCTGACCTGCTGAGTGTTCCCAGCCATTTCTAGTTTTGTTTCAGATTTCCAGCATTTGCAGTATTTTGCGTTTTTGCCCAATATACACTCTCTGGTTGCTGAGCCTTGGCTCCAGCTGACCTGCTCCCAATACTCTGTGTAATCAGAGTAAGAAGTTGTGTCACTATGTGTAGGTATGAATTCTCAAACTTCTCATCAGCTGATATTGGGTTTCCAACACCCGGCTGACAAATAGAAATTTAATTGTAATCAAAGTTGATTCATTAATACTATCACCCCCATCCTAACAAAAACTCTCCCTCTCCAGCTACTGGCCCATCTCCAACCTCCCCTTCCTTTCCAAGGTCCTCGAAAGAGTGGTTGCCTTCCAGCTCCGCTCTTTCATCTCAAACCATTGAGATTGGAGGGGATCCATTCACTATTTCATCGCCTCCAATCGGGTTTCTGCGCTTCCCACAGCACGGACACAGCTCTGGTCAAGGTCACAAATGACATCCTGACCATCTGTGACCAAGGCTCCCTCTGCCTCATCATCCTCCTCGACCTATTCACCACCTTTGATACCGTAGACCACACAACCCTCCTCCACCTTCAAGGCTCTGTCCTTGATGGGTTCCGGTCATATCTCTCCCACCGGCTTCACTTCATCTTCTCCAATGACCTTTCCTCCAGCCCTCGCACAGTCACATGCAGTGTTCCCCACGGCTCTGTCTTTGGCCCCCTGCTTTTCACCCTACACATGCTCCCACTGGGTGACATCTTACACAGACACGGGGTAAATTTCCACATCTATGCGGATGACACCCAACTGTACCTTTCCGCGTCCACCCTCCACTCCACGACTACTGGAGTTCTGACTGTGTGTCTGTCCAACATTGAGTCCTAGATGAGGACCACTTTCCTCCAATTTAATGTCAACAAGATGGAGGCCCTTCTGATGACTCACATCAGCACCTCCACACCTCAGGTGCTGACAACATCAACATTCAAGCCTGCTCTCTCCACCTCTTGAAGCCAGTCAGGAATCTGGCCATCTTGTTTGACCTCGAAGTGTCCTTCCTCCCTCATATCCACGCCATCACTGATACAGCCTTCCACCACCTCCATAACATTGCCAGACTCCGCAACTGCCTCACCCCCCCATGCTGCCAAAACACTCATACATGCCTTCATCACATCTAGATTGGATTACGGGAACACTCTCCTCATCGGCCTTACCAGCTCCTCCCTTCACAATTGGCAGGTTATTCAGAACTCTCCAGCACTTGATTCTGTGACCACATCACTCCCACTCTCACCCATCTCCACTGGCTCCCCATCCCCCAGAGGATCGAATTCAAGATCCTCGTCCTCACCTTCAAGGCCATTCATAGCCTTGCCCTCGTCTATCCCTCCGACCTGCTGTCTCCCTATCAGCCTGTCCATCCCCTCCGCTCAGCAGGCTCTGGCCTGCTCCACACCCACCAACCTAACTGCCCCACCATCAGTGGCCATGCTTTCAGCCTCTCTGTTCCCACACTGTGCAACTCCATCCTGCAATCCCTTTGCCTCACTTCCTCTCTTTCCTCCTGCAACACCAGTCTCAAGACCTTTCTCTTCTGCTGCCCTCCTAACTCTCCCCCCTCTCCTACTCTCCTTCCCCTTCCCCCTACCCCAACCCTTCCCCCCACTGCTCGGGTGCTGACCTGATCGTTCAGCGCCTTGGGATGTCCTCCCCAGTGCCTTGGGATGTCGCACAGTGGATTCTATGCACACGGCATTTGTAAAGAATGTATCAGTGAGAGTGGAGAGCAACATAATAAATTATGATAATCCTTGCGTTTAATAAAGTGCTTTTCACACCTTCTGTAAGTGTCAATGGGATCCACAGAATATACTGCAAATATTTCGCACAATATTTCTCCCTGCCATGGAATTGAACTCATGTCTCTTGATAGCAAGTCTAGAACTCTAACTACTACGCTACAGGACTGAACATGAAACAAGTGATTTGTGTTTCACCCACCAATTCACCAGTCAATTCACTTTACAGTATATTTTGCGATGCGCTTTGAGAAATCTAAAAGACAGGAGAATGCGTTATATCAAATGTAAGCATTATTATTATTGTAATTGAAGATTACAAAGAAGCTACAGCTGCTGATTCACTGACAATCGCTGACAGTAAAAATGAAAATGTACTTAGTTGCATTAAGTGGTTACGTTATCATGATTAGATGGAGGTTCCTCTGACTCTGTGGTTCCTATTGTGGGTTACTATGAGGCCAAGATAAATAGCATGGCAGATTTCAGGAAATCTAAGGTTGTTTTGGGGATTGTCAATTAAATAAATAATTTGCCTGAAGAATACAACAACTTTTACATTGTGGATTCATGTAGCTCAGTGGTCAGAGCACTCGCCTACGAAGCCAGTGACCTGGGTTCGATTCCCAGCAGGATGACACATTTAGCAAGTTTCCTTGTGCCACAAGCCACACTTTACATTGCAGTGTGCAATTCTCATGTGAAAACACTCTTGTTTGTTTACTGGACTGGAACTAATTGCATTAACTACATTAATTATTCAAATGGTAACTTCACATTTGCTAAAGGTACAGATTTATTTCAGTGTGAGTTCATTGATTTCATTCAAGCCTCCACTTCAGCAGGAAAACAAGTGAAACAGGGCATGGAATTTCCAACAGTGTACGCTGTAGTAGCTATTTACTACCCCATTCTGGCAGCATTTGGAATTCCGGGTAATCCTATTTGTTTTCATGTTGTGGCAATCGTGAATAGACGACTTCAATTGTCACTTGATATGGCCCCCTGTCATGTTTTCTAGAAATCTCAAAGCAACTCAAAGAATATACTGTCAAGTGATATTAGTTTGTGTTTGTCGGCAAAAGGCAACAGCCAATTGTACTCATCAGTGTCCTACAAACTATCATGAATTGAAATGACCAATTTTATTATCTTTTGATGATACATCATTACCAGCATGTGGAGTAAGGAAACTTGCCAAAGTTTCACCCTGACCTGCCTGGAATAGAACCCAGGTTCATCGCTTGAGCTCTAATCATTTAGCTACAGGTCTCGGCAAGAGAAATGGGGATATTCAGGACTGTGAACCTGAATATATAACTTTATCTGAGAGCTAGTGCAGACTCAAAGAGCCAAAAATCTAAATTTTCTTGTAAATATATATAATTACATAATAGCTTTTCTGACTGGCAATAAAACAGAATCTAAAAAGGACACATAATTTGCAAGTCCCAAAGCACTGGACAGACAGGTGGGGACCTGAGCAAGGGATATGGGTAGGATAGTGGGGATGGGCGAGAGTGTGTTAGGAGGGCAGCAGAAGGCATGGTCGAAGAGGAAGAGCCAAGGGAAGAATCCAGGTCAAGGGAATGTGGGATGGAGTTTCGGAGTGCAGTCACAAAGATGCTGAAAGCCCATCCACCGAGCTTAGGACAGGTCCACGGAGATTGAGGAGGGATGAGAGGCGATGTTGGAGGGTGGAACGCGCGACAGTGTCGAACAGGTCGAGGAGGACAAAGAGACAGAGCCCTGGTGACAGAGGTTAAGAATGTCAAAGACTTTGATCAGTGCTGCCTGCAGCATGGAAACCCAATTGAAAGGGCTCGTGGAAGAAATGGGTGGAAGAGAGAAGTGAATTTGGGAGGCAATGACTCTTTCAAGGACGTTTGACAGAAAAGGGATGTTGGAAATGGGCCGTTAGTTTGAAAGCACATCAAGGGAAGGTTTCTTAAGGATGCAGATGATGCTGGTTGTTTTGAAGTGGGTCGGAACAATGTCAGTTGAAAAGGACAGGTGCACTTTATCAGGAAGTAGAGAGGCAAGGAGGTGGAGCTGGAGGGAAGGAGAGGTGGGATGGAGGGAACAGGTAGTGTGCTCCATGGTGGTGTTGACAGAGTATCGGGAGATAGGTTCGAAGGTGTGGAAGGATGGATGGGTAGACGCTGCGGTGTGCTGGGAAGGTGTGGATGGGTTGGAAGTTGGTGACAGCTGATTTGATTCCCTCGATTTTGTACTCGCGGAAATCCAGCATCTCCTCGCAGTGGGATTTGGACGAGAGGAACTGAGAGGTGTGATGGAGAGAGCAGACTAGCCGATTTCTTGCGGAGAACAAGGACTTGTGGTTGTCCTTCACTTCAAGGATTATCCTGGAGTAGAAGTACGATTTGGCAGAGACTAGAGCACGGTGATAGGTTTGATGTGGTGCAGTCAGATATACCGGTGGATCATTAGAACAGATTTCAGCCAGGTGCATTCAGTGGCTGGCACCTGTCCTTTGAGCAACCAGAGGTGAACTCGGATGATGTTTGAGAGCAACGCTTTGGAAAGTAATCAGGAGAAATAATTTTGCTGATTGTTTAGTGCAGGCCAGATCAAGGTTTACATCAAGGCCAGAAATGCAACCTGTATGAAAGGGTTTGTTAAATGATTGAGACATGGATAATGTTCTGAATTAATTGAATCAACTCAAATAAAGAAACAACCAAATATGAACACCCGTAAACTGCTAATCTCACTCCTGTATTCAGATGAATAATTCTCCTTGTTTTCTATCGTTCACACAGTTAATTTGGTGGCAATTGTGATCCTGTCAAGAGGAAACTGTGGTCTCTCTAAGTGCATCACTCTCTATCTGGTGGCCATGGCAGCCGCGGATCTCCTGGTTGTCCTCTTCGATGTGTTCTTAATCAAAATTAACAATCTGTATTTCCCATTAACTTTCTTATTCTACACTCCAGTGTGTAGTGTCAGTGTTGTGTTGAGGAGTGCAGCCGTCTTTATTTCATTGTGGTTCACAGTTGCTTTCAGTTTTGATCGATTTGTTGCCATTTGCTGCCAAAATCTGAGACCAATATATTGCACGGAGAGAACGGCCACAGTGGTTATTGTGACTCTGTCTGTTTTCAGCTGCTCAGTCAGCATTCCTTGTTACTTTGTATTTGATCCTATAATTATAGTTAACAATACCCCGTGGTACTGTATCTTCAAACCAAACTTTTACACTTTGCTCACCTGGAAATTATACGAAAGGTTTCTCCGTGTTTTTAGTCCACTGTTTGTGTTTGCTTTGATTTGCCTGTTCAATGCTGTGGTTATCAGACACATTCTGATGGCCAATAAAGTCCGCAGGAGGCTTCGGGGTCAGAGAAATGCAGAGAAAACAATTGATCCCGAATTGGAAACTCGAAAAAAATCTGTTGTTTTACTGTTCGCCATATCAGGCACTTTTATAATTTTGTGGGTAACGTTTGTTCTACATTCATTCATATGGCAACTTTCCAATTTGAATTATAGCAAAACATTTGTCAATAACACCCGATATATTGTCCAAGAAACTGGGATCATGCTGCAAAGGTTGAGTTGCTGTGCAAACACCTGTATCTATGCATTAACTCAGACTAAGTTCAGAGAGGAGTGTAAGAAAGGGTTAGTTTATCCCTTTCATATCATTGCTAAATTAATGATAAAACATCATCAACACAAGGCAGGAAAGAATTTGGCTACAAATGCGGATGAAATTCAGCAACATTGGTGAATATCTTCACAAACAGGGAAACCTTCCAACATTACTGTGGGATCTGTAGTTAAAGTGTCAGATTAATATATCCATTACATTAGCAATATATACTTGAGACATGTGATCGATCGCTTACGATGGGAGCTGATTGTAGTTGGCTTTGCAGTAGGGGAGAAAATATATAGATAAGATGATTCTAGACACATTATAGATAACAAACAATTTTTTGAATCCTTATCGTTGTGTTTCTCATGCAGAGATAGTCAGCAGCTGGAGAGACAGCTGTGTAACTTTGATTTTGCAGGGAAGCCTTCTTGCAGAAGAAAATATGTTTAAAAGTTTTAAAAATGCACATAAAAAGAGGGATCGACGTGAGGAATAAAGAAGAGGGAGAAAAAAGTAGACGGTGGAACTTGGACTCACCATATTCCACTTTCTGAGAAAGAAAATTCAAGATGAAATCTTACACGACAGTACTGCAGTACCTGGGTATCATTTTGCTGATCGAACGGGCAGCTGTGCAGCAGCACCTGTATACCTTTCGTGGACATGAAATTAAACATAAATTGGACATTACTCCTCCTTCTGTTTGGCACATTGGTTTGGCCAATGTCAATTGTTGTGAGCTGTGCATCAAAATGTAAGCTTTGTTGTGATGTATACATTTATTTACATATAACTATTGCTATAAATATTACTCATCTGAATTAATAAGTATTTATATTTTTTCTACAATATTTGTGTCAGACCGTACTTTACTGGAGGTTCACGAGATTAGATAAACACTTATATTACGAGCAGGTATCAACAATGCACAGTTTCCTTCCCAATATAGTAACTATCTGTAAAGTCTGAACTCCTGCTCCATGAAGCATTGAAAGTGAAGGTTTCTTGACCTGCTGAAGGAATGTTTGATTCTGGATTCAATGAGCATTTCCATTACACCCATAATCTGTACATTACTGATATTTTACAACAACACACTTACATGTATTACATTTCAAATAATTGCTGATATTATCCAACAACACTTACATTTACTACATTTCATATCAGGTAGACATCCCAAGGGCTAAACAGTGGGGAACTCGACCTGAGCTTTGGGGGTGGGGAATACATTTATTGGGAAGCAATTTATCTGCAGTATATGTACAATGACTAAAATATATAATAGCAATTGAGCTCTGATGAACATCTAAAAGGAACCAGTACATGAGCCGTCCATGATTTGCCCATCCTCACCAGTTACTGAGCTGGACAGAGAATAATACTTTGAATCACAAGTGAACATGATGTGAGATTTCCCACCAGTCTCTGTGAGGAAGATGAAGTGTCTATTCTCTATAGGGCTTGGGCTGCCACAGTCAAACACTGCCAAACATTCATCATGGTGTTATACACTAAAATACACCTAACTCAACACTGTCTTACCTTGTTGGGTCCTGTAGCTTAGTGGCTAGAGCACTCACCTAGCAAGTCAGAGGACTTGGCTTCAATTGCTGGGTAGGGCAAACTCCTGGAAAATAATATATTATTGCAAACAAGACACAATGTTAAAAATAATGTGGTCTCTGAAACCGGAATGCCTGTAATTGGCTGCCAAATTTCAATCACTAAACACACAGTCACTTCACTTTTTCTGTGAGTATATTCTAAGAAGCACTAGAGTAAGTCTAGAAGACACGATCAGGTGGTCTATCACACGCAAGCAGTAGTATTATTATTATTGTCACTACTACTCAAGTCATGTTGCTGTCAATAATACAACCACTTCCATTTGTGTATTAGTTATGCCGCTTCTCCTCCCTCCTCAATCTCCACGGACTTGGCCCTCAGGTGGTTGAACTACTACCTCTCTCATCATCTACACTTTGTCGCCACCAACGGTTTCTCTCCCAGCCCCCGTCACCTGCGGCAACCCCTGGACTTTGTCCTTGGCCACTTACTTTTCAATATCCATATGCTCCCACTTAGTAATATCATCCGCAGACATGGGGTTAACTGCCACATGTGTGCGGATGACATCCAACTCCATCTCTCTGCCTCTACCCTCAACTCCAGGACTACCATTGTCCTGTCAGACTGTCTAACCAATGACCCGGTCTGCCTTTCTCCACCTCCGCAACATTGCCTGACTCCGCCACTGCCTCACCCCCAAAGCCGCTGAAACCGTCATCTATGCTTTCATTATATACTGGCTTGATTATGCAAATGCCTTGCTGGTCGGCCTTCCCAATTCCTCCATCCACAGGCTGCAGATAATCAGGAACTCTGCGGCCCATGTCCTCTACCGTTCCACTATGACCCCATCTCCCCTGTCCTTGCTCGACTCCCCTGGCTCCCCACCATCCAGAGGATTCAATTCAAGATCCTGGTACTCACATTCAAAGCCCTATACAACCTTTCCCCACCCTACATCAGTGATCTCCTATCCCCTTAGAAGCCTTCAGCCACTCTGCACCCGACCTCTGGATCTCCATCCCACAGTCCCTCCACCTCGCCCCCTCTCTGGCCTCTTTGAACTCCCACCTCAAGACTGTCCTCTTCAATGTACCTGTTGGCACCTCCTAATTCCCACTTCCCTCCGCATCCCCTGTCCTCAGATCGGTTCTGAAGCAGTAACTGTCCAGCGCCTTGGGACATGATCCTGATGAGAAAGGCACTAAACAAGTGTAATTTTGTTGTTGTTGTAGTTCATGTATTTATCCACAAAATATAGAAAAGTTAGGAGGGAACAGACAGGCTGATGAAATTGGCTGACACATGGCAGATAAAATTTAATGCAGAGAAGTGTAAAGGGATGCCTTTTTTGAAGGTAATATAAGCCAATTGATACAAATTTTAAAATACCTCTAAGTTCACATAACCAAATCTCTGCAGGCATGGCATGTTAGAATATAAGAACATAAGAATTAGGAGCAGGAGAAGGCCATTCGGCCAATCAAGCCTGCACTACTATTCAATAAGATTCTGGCTTATCTATTCCAGCTCCACCTCCCTAGTTTATCACCATATTCCTTAATCCCTTGATCCATAAGAAATCTATCCATCTCAATCCTCAATAAATTCAAGGAATTAGCATCCACAGCGTTTGGGGCACAAAATTCCATACATTCACGACCCTCTGATTGAAGACATTTTTTCTCAACTCAGTCCGAAAGGGTTGACCCCTAACTTTCAGACCCCTGGTTTTAGTTTCTCCAACCAGGTAAACAATCTCCCACTATCTACTTTATCGTACCCCTTAATAATCTTATAGGTTTCTATAAAATCCCCTCTAATTCTTCTATATTCCAGAGATTATAGACTCAAATTAATCAACCTATCGTCATAGCTCATCACCTCATTCCAGGTACTAACCTCGTAAATTTACGCTGCACTCCCTCCAAGGCAAGTACATCCTTCCTTAAATAAAGAGACCAAAACTGCACACAGGATTCCAGTGGCCCTATACAGCTGCAGGAAGACTTTCCAACTCTTATACTCTAATCCTTCCATAATGAAAGCTAACATACCGTTAGCCTTCCTAATTGCCTGCTGCACCCGCACACCAACTTTCTGCATTTGTTGTACAAGGACACCCTAGTCCCTCTGGACGCTAACTCTTTCCAATCTCTCCCCCTCTAAAAAATAACCCGCTGTGCTGTTTTTGCCACCTAGGTGGATGGCTTCGCACATCATACTTCATCTGCCACCTACCTGCCCATTGACCTATCCTATCTCTATCGTGCTGCATTTTTTAATGTCATTCTTGGTGTTAACGTTTACTCCTAGTTTCACGTCATCAGCAAATTTAGATATATTAACAACAACAACAACAACAACAATTTACAGTTATATAGCGCCTTTCACGTCGGGAGGACGTCCCAAGGCGCTAAACAAGAGGCGTGTGACCCGAGCTGGGAGGGGAGTGTTTGGGAAGGGGTAAAACATGAAGGGGAGGTAAAAGAGTTCGGGGTGGAACAAAAGGCACGATCGAAGAGGAAAGTCTTCAAATCGGCCTTGAAAGACGAAAGGGAAGAGGAGAAACGGAGGGATTGAGGGATGGCATTCCATAAGGTGGGAGCGGAGAAACTGAAGGCCCGGCCTCCGATGGTGGGGCGGTTCGGGCGGGGGGCTTGGAGCAGGCCAAGTCCTGTTGAACGGAGGGTCCAGGTGGGCGTGTAGGGGGAGAGTAGATCGGTTAGGTAGGATGGGGCAAGGCCGTGTAAGGCCTTGTAGGTGAGGACGAGGATCTTAAATTCGATCCTCTGGAGGATGGGGAGCCAGTGGAGACGGGCGAGGGTGGGGGTTATGTGGTCACGGAGGCGGGTGCAGGATAGTACACGGGCTGCAGAGTTTTGGATGACCTGCAGCCTGTGAATGGAGGAACTGGGGAGGCCGACTAGGAGAGAATTTCCCTAATCCAGCCGTGAGGTGATGTATGCGTGCACGAGTGTTTCGGCAGCGCGGGGGGTAATTACGGAGACTGGCAATGTTGTGCAGATGGAAATAGGCGGTGTCGGTCAAGGTGCGGATGTGGGGGAGGAAGGAAAGTTTTTGATCGAACATGATGCCGAGGTTCCTGATTGGCTTTGTGAGGTGGAGAGTACAGCCTTGGATGTTGAGGCTGGCAGCGCCCGATGTGCGGAGGCGCTGGCTTGAGCCAATCAGGAGGGCCTCGGTCTTATTCACGTTCAATTGCAAAAAGTTTTCCCTCGTCCACGATTCGATGTCGGACAGACATGCTGTCAGAACATCGATCGTCTGGGGGTTGAGGGATGAGGCAGAAAGGTACAACTGGTTGTCATCCGCATACATGTGGAAATTTACGCCATGTCTGCGGATGACGTCGCCCAGGGGGAGCGTGTAAAGTGTGAAAAGAAGGGGACCGAGGACAGAGCCCTGAGGGATGCCGTGGGAAACTGTGCGGGGGTTTGAATAAAAGCCATTGGAAGAAACAAAATGTAAACGATGGGTCAAATAAGAGTGGAACCAGTCAAGGACTGTGCCTTGAAGGTTGAGGTGGGAGGAAAGACGTTGAAGGAGGATGGTGTGATCGACTGTGTCGAACGCAGCAGACAGGTCAAGGAGGACGAGGAGGCAGAGGGAACCCTGGTCACAGGCGGTTAGGATGTCATTTGTGACCTTGACCAGGGCAGTTTCTGTGCTATGAATTGGGCGGAAACCTGATTGGAGGGGTTCAAGAAGTGAGTGATTTGAAAGGAAAGGAATTAAGCTAAGTTATGAAAGCCAATTGCGTACTGCAGTGTGCCACAATTGGTTTGAAATGACCAATTTATTATTGTTTTACGGGATTATTACCAGGTGAGTGGAGTAAGAAAATTTTGATTGTCCAGTGCCTTGGAATGTTCTCCTGGCCTTTCACGTTGGAAGCACATCTCAAGGCACTAGACAATCAATGTTTCAGACCCAAGCTGTGTACACACATATACACACACAAGCATTCATATCTGCACATATATACATACATACAAGCATTCATATCTGCACATATATACATACATACAAGCATTCATATCTACACATATATACATACATACAAGCATTCATATCTACACACATATACATATATACAAGCAATCATATCTATACACAAACACACATTAAAAAACAACAACTTTGATGTATATAGCGCCCTCCACGCCGGAAGGCGTCTCAGAGTGCTTAAACATACAAACATATACATGCATATGTATGTACGTATGTACCTACCTAGCTGCCTGCCTAACTACATAGATAAACACGTACATACACTCATAAATACACAACTAAACACATAGACACACACACACATGCATATACATGCCTACCTGTGTTGATTTGTATCACAGGTTTATAGCAGTTTATCTGAGTGTTTGACCAAATTGGAGAACCTGGAATGAAGCTTCGCTCTCGGTTTCCAGCTGTCCCTACTCCTCCCTGTATTTACGCCCTGCTACCATCCTGTCGACCATCCATTTATGGAAGCTCAGTGACTTTCGGGTGTCTGGCCACCAACTACATCCTCGAGCCGGCCACTTTCAGCTGGACATCAAATGGACGTCCCATCACTGACCAAGTCAAGAATTATCCCTCAGTGCTCAACAAGAACAAACTCTACACTCTGAGCAGCCAGCTAACAATCACTGCATCTCAGATGGACAACAGAAACATCCATTGTAAGGTTAAAAGCAACAGCTGGCAAGACGTGGAAATCCCTCTGCCAGGTTGGCTTTGTGTTCCAAGGTACAGAACAATTGGAGATGTCACTCACACATCATTCAAAACACTCAATATTGAAGGAGAGGGTCTATCTAAAGTGGGGTCGTTACTGGAAAAACAAAAATGGACAAGTCAATGAGGCAGAACTGTCCACATCATGGCTGAGATAAATGTCTGTTTCAATATTAATATCAATTGTACACAACAAAAATATGGCTGACAGTCAGGGCATTGAGCAGCAAGATGAGACCAAATGGGAGAAATGGGGTTAAAGTAATGGTGATCATGTCAAACACTATCCAGGGGAGAGAGATGTGATAGCTTGGTTTGGGAATACACGCACACAGCTTATTGTTTATTGTTCAGTGCTATATCTAGTTCTACGTTTTTGGCAACAGATGGCGATATATCGATCACAGGTAAAAAGCACAGTTAGCCAGACAGAAATATCTCTTGTGGCAGAATCTAGTATCACCAGCAGCAGCCACACACGAGTAGTTGTGTGAATGGAAATAGGAAGTAAATAGGAAGAACATGATTGGAAATCACCGATGTGATTCTGACCATCAGGTCAGCCACTGACATAGAGACCAGATAGCGAGAGACGCATTTGGAGAAACCACATTTCCCTCGAGACAGGATCACAATGGACACTAGGTTAGCTACAGGTGAGAGACAGTCAAGGAGAGAGAATCAATCAGTCATCCGCTTGTACAGTTTACATTGTGCTGAGGAATTGAACGCTGTGGACTTTCTGCTGGGGAAACAATCCCCTCCATCGACTCAAGCACCAAAATTGTGGATTGAAAACAACAAAACAACAGCAAAATTACACTTGTATACTGCCTTTCACGTCAGGATGGTGTCCCAAGTTGCTGAAATAAAAGTGAATTGACTGTATATTTGTGGGCAAAATACAGCAGCCAGTTGCACACAGTAGTGTCCCACAAATAGTCGTGAATTGAAATGGCCAATTTTTATTATTTTTTTGAGGGAATATAATTAAGCATTTGGAATAAGGAAACATGCCCAGTGCAAGGCGAATTCCACATAGACAAGTAGGAATGTGAAACTGTACAGGAAGTAAATGATTATAGGTTATAGTTTTAGAAATGATGATTAAAATGGGGGAGAACATTCCATGATTGAAGCAATTCTGCAGGAGAAATTCCAACATTCGGTAATTATACCAACATTTTTAGCATTTATGGAAATAAACTGTCAATAGAAGCCAGAGGCAAGACTCATCAATGACTAGATAAAAGTCAAAGATTAATACAAATTTATGTTGAGGGAATTTACATGGCTTGTGTACTTACAACTATGTCTTTCAGTTCTCCATTTAAAAGTCTCTGCTGAACTGGTGGTCATTCACAGCTGACCACCTACTTGTTGCTTGTCAATTAGAAATGCCTGTAACCTACATCAGTCACCCAACTTTCCACATTTTGTACAACAAGCTCATCTATCGATACTGGGGTTTTAATGGTAACGGTCCGTTTAATACACCATGAGTTAATGTTTGGCCCATACAAACGCTTTGCCAAATAGTAGATAATATCTACAGAACCTGAATATGTACTATTTGTAACCTCAGAATATAGTCCCGCAACATATATAACCACAGGAGGATTACTCTTGCTGAATATTGAGTGTCAAAATCACATGAAACATAACAATAATTTAATGTCAGAAGGTGACTGAGCTGATGTACATGATATCATTGTGTAGATATTATATTATTGTGTTTTACGAACTCTCCTCTGAAATCAGGTACATACAATAAATATTGACACTACAGTTCTCAAGTTGCTTTGTCAGGGATGGTGATGTCTGAGGCGGTGAGGACCTGGGTGAACACCAGGTCCTCAGGTGGCCGTGGGTGTGGGCGGTGGAGTGGAAGTGGAGGGATAGATTAAGGGAGGTAAGGAGGGAGGATAAGTCACTGGAAGTAGGGGCAGGAAGGGGTGAAGTGGAGGTTGAAGTCACCTAGGTTGAGGAGACGTTCAGAGCAGAGGGAAAGAGCTGACAGGAGAGTGGAGATGTCAGAGAGGAAAGCTGGGGAAGACTAGGAGAAATTTGAAGGAGGGACTGGAGAGCTGGTAGAGAGTGAGGTTTGAGGATATGGATGAAGGAGGAGAGGTTGTTTTTTGAAGGCATTATTATCTCAGTAAAGCGATCTAGTAGTCGATTAACATACTGGTTACTTCTCATTGCTGGATAAACAGAGGAGTTTGGAGTTACAAAAATTGTCCAAAGTTTAGCCCTGCCTGGGAATTGAAGCCAAGTCCTCTCACTTGCTCGGTGAGTGCTCTAACTACTGAGCTGCTGGACCCAACAAGTTAAGACAGTGTTGAGTTATGTGTATTTTATTGTATAACACCATAATGAATACTTGGCAGCTTTTGACTGTGGCAGCCCGAGCCCTGTAGAGTATGGAGACTTCATCGTCCTCACAGAGACTGGTGGAAATCTCACATCATGTTCATGTGTGACTTAAAATATTATTCTCTGTCCAGCCAAAGAGTTGGTGAGGATGGGCAAATCATGGACAGCTCACATACTTTTTCCAAATTAGAGGTTCATCAGAATTCAATACATTTTTTTCTTCCTCAGTAGTTATACATATACGACAGATAAATTTCTTCCCAATAAATATACTCCCCACCCCCAAAATCTGGGTCGAATCCCCACTGTTTAGTGCCTTGGGATATCCCCTTGACTTGAAATGTAATACATGTAAGTGTGTTGTTGTAAAATATCAGCAATGATTTGGATTCTAGCAACATACATATCATGCCTGTGGTGGAAAAAATCAATGAATCCAGAATCACACATTCCTTCACCAAGTCAAGAAATCTTCTCTTTTAATGTGACATGGAGCAGGAGTTTATACTTTACTGATAGAACTGAACTGTGCGGTGTTCCTTGGGGCTCTGTCCTCAGTCCCCATCTCTTCACCATGTTTATACTCCCCCTCGGTGATGTCATCCTCAGATATTGCGTCAATTTTAACATGTATATGAATGACTACCATGTCTACCTCTCCGCCTCCACTATCAATGACTGCCTGCCTGTCCCACATCAAGTACTGGATTTTGGACAACTTTCTCCAGCTCAACGTCAGCAAGTCTCAGTCCCTCCTGATTAGATCACATCAGCACCTCCACACCTCAGGCCCTGGCAGCATCAGCATCCACAGCTGCACACTCCACCTCACGAAGCCAGTCAGGAACCCGGGTGTCTTATTGGAGTGTGAACTCTCCTTTCTCCCCCACTTCCACGCCATAACCAGCACTGCCTCATTGCCCATCTCTAGCACTGCCTCACCCCTCAAGCTGCCGAAATCCTCAACCGTGCATTTGTCAGATCAATGTTTGGAACCTCCCACTTTGTCGGCTTTCGAAACTCTTCACAAGCTGCAGATGATCCAAACCCTGCAGCCTGTGTCCTCTCCTGCACTAAGCTCTACAGCCCCATCACTCCCACACTCACCCGGCTCATTGACTCCCCATCCGCCAAAGGATAGAATTCAAGATCATCGTCCTGGCTTTTAAGGCCATCCATGGCTTTGCCCCCTCCTATCACTCCAAACTGCTGACTCCCTAGTCCCAACCAATCTGCCCACTCACTACATTCATCCAGCTCCTGTCTGCACATGTCTCCCACCCGACCAGTGCTCCCATAAGTGGCCAGGCTTTCAGCTTCTCTGCTCCAACACTCTGGAACACGAATCCACAGACCATTCACTTTGCTTCATCTCTTGCATCCTTCAAGGCCGGTCTCAAGACACTCCAGTTCAACTGTACCTCTAGCTGTGCTCCCAATTCTCTTCCTCGTCTCCCTTCTATCCCACCACTGCCCTGTGCTCACGTCCCAAATGCTGACTGTTCAGTGCCTTGGGACGTCCTCCCAACATGAAAGGCGCTCTATAAGTTTCATGTTGTTTTCACTGTTACTGTACTTGGAAGGAAACAGTGATGTATGTTCATAATGTGAGAGTTTATTAGTCTTGTGACCCTGCCCCCCCCCCCCCCCCCTCCTCCTGCCCCTCCCCCGTGGAGTTCGAACTAACACAAGTATTGTACAACAAACACATGAATGTTAATTCAGATTAGTAATAGATAACTAATTATAAGTATACATCACAACAATGTTTTCATATTGACACACAGCTCACAATGATTTAAGTTGACTAAACCGATGTTGCCAAATAGACGGAGGATTAGTGTCCAATTTATGTCCGATATAATGTCCACCAAAAGGTATTCAGGTGCTGCTGCACAGCAGCCCTTTCGATCAGCAAAACAATATCCCAGTACAGCGGTACTGTTGTAGAGCATTAGAGCATCAGTGAAGGTGTTGACAGTTGTCTAAGCCTTTGTCATGATTTTTCCTTCTGCAGAAGCTGCAACATGGCAACTCCAATTTCCACCATCTTCTTTTCTTTCTTCTTCCAACTAATCCCCCCTTTTATGTTCATTAGGTGAACTTTTCACCCAGTTTCTTCAGCAAGAAGGTTCCTCTACAAACCCAAATATAACATGGCTGTCTCTCCAGCTGCAGATCATCTTTCCAGGGAAACACACCAATAAGGAATGGAAAAAAAGCTTTGTCATCTATAAGCAATTTTGTGACACTACTTTGAAGCCAGTCACAACCAGCTCCCATCAATGTGAATCCAGTCACAACAACAACAACAAAATTAAACTTGCACCATCTCCCAACATTAGTGAACAACCAATCACATATCTCAAATATATGTATATTGTTAATGTAATTAAGACATTAACTACAGATCCTACAGTAACGTTGGAAGGTTTCCCTGTTTGTATCAATGTTAATGAAGTTCAAACACGTTTGTAGCCAACTTCATTCCTAACTTGATGATGTTTTATCATTAATTTAGCAATAATATGAAAGGGATAAACTAACCCTTTCTTACACTCCTCTCTGAACTTAGTCTGAGTTAATGCATAGATACAGGTGTTTGCACAGCAATTCAACCTTTGCAGCATGATCCCAGTTTCTTTGACAATATATCGGGTGTTATTGACAAATGTTTTGCTATAATTCAAATCGGAAAGTTGCCATATGAATGAATGCATTACAAAGGTTACCCACAAAATTATAAATGTGCCTGATATGGCGAACAGTAAAACAACAGATTTTTTTCAGTTTTTCAACTCAGGGTCATTTGTTTTCTCAGCATTTCTCTGTCCCCAACGCCTCCTGCAGACTTTGCTGGCCATCAGAATGTGTCTGGTAACCACAGCATTCAACAAGCAAATCAAAGCAAACAGTGGATTAAAAACACAGAGAAAACTTTCGTATAATTTCCAGGTGAGCAAAGTGTAAAAGTTTGGTTTTAAAATACAGAACCACGTGGTATTGTTAACTATAACTATAGGATCAAACATAAAGTAACAAGGAATGCTGGCTGAGCAGCTAAAAACAGAGAGAGTCACAATAACCAATGTGGCCGTTCTCTCCGTGCAATATATTGGCCTGAGATGTTGGCAGCAAATGGCAACAAATCGATCAAAACTGAAAGCAACTGTGAACCACAAAGACATGAAGATGGCTGCAATCATCAGCACAACACTGACACTACACACTGGAGTGTAGGATAAGAAATTTAATGGAAAATACAAATTGCTAATTTTGCAAGTGAGCTCCTCTACAAAACCAAATATAACATGGCTGTCTCTCCAGCTGCAGACCATCTTTCCAGGGAAACACACCAATAAGGAATGGAAAAAAAGCTTTGTCATCTATAAGCAATTTTTTGACACTACTTTGAAGCCAGTCACAACCAACTCCCATCAATGTGAAGCCAGTCACAACAACAACAAAATAAAACTTGTACCATCTCCCAACATAAGTGACCAACCAATCACATATCACAAATATATGTATATTGTTAATGTAATTGATATTAATTTGACACATTAACTACAGATCCTACAGTAATGTTGCAAGGTTTCCCTGTTTGTGAAGATATTCACCAATGTTGCTGAAGTTCAACAGCGTTTGTAGCCAACTTCTTTCCCACCTTGTGTTGATGATGTTTTATCATTAATTTAGAAATTATATGAAAAGGATAAACTAACCCTTTCTTAAACTCTTCTCTGAACTTATTCTGAGTTAATGCATATATACAGGTGTTTGCACAGCAACTCAAACTTTGCAGCATGAATCCGGTTTCTTGGACAATATATCGGATATTGTTGTCCATTGTTTCGTTATAATTAAAATTGGAAACTTGCCATATGAATGAATGTATAAGAACGGTGACCCACAAAATTATAAAAGTGCCTGATATGGCAAACAGTAAAATGATGGATTTTTTTCGGTTTTCTAACTCGGGATCAATTGTTTTCTCAGCATTACTCTGACCTCGAAGCCTCCTGCGGACTTTACTAGCCATCAGAATGTGTCTGATAATCACAGCATTGAACAGGCAAATCAAAGCAAACACAAACAGTGGATTACAAAAACGAGTAAACCTATCAAATACTGTCCAGGTGAGTGAAGTATAAACGTATAGTTTGAATTTACAGTACCACGGGGTATTGTTAACTATAATCACAGGATCAAATATAAAGTAACAAGGAATGCTGACCGAGCAGCTCAAAACAGACAGAGTTACAATAACCACTGTGGCCATTCTCTCCGTGCAATATATTGGCCTCAGCTGTTGGCAGCAAATGGCAACAAATCGGTCAAAACTGAAAGCAAGAGTGAACCACAATGAAATAAAGACGGCTGCAGTCCTCAACACAACACTGACACTACACACTGGAGTGTAGAATAAGAAACTTAATGGGAAATACAAGTTGTTAATTTTGTTTAACAACACATCCACGAGGACAACCAGGAGATCCGAGGCTGCCATGGCCACCAGATAGTTAGTGATGCACTTCGAGAGACCACAGTTTTCTCTTGACAGGATCACAATCGCCACCAAATTAACTGCGTGAACGATAGAAAACAGGGAAAATTATTTTACTCTTGACATCGTCCATATCACAAACCTACAGCAGGCACTTTCATACAGGTTGGATTTGTGGCCTTGTTTTAAGGTAGCCTGCATTAAACAATCAGTAAAATTATTTACGAAATGTAATTGTGGGTATAGCATTTCTTTCTTTCTCCTGATTTATTTCCATATTATAACTTTCAACTTCCACCAATATGACTCAATCATATGATAGTATAATTAATCGGTACTTTTGCTGAAAAACACATTTAGTATAAAAGCAGCAAGTTTTGTGTCCATTTTGATTGCATTTATTCTAATTCAGAAAAAGTAGTATGGAATCAACAGAATTTCCAACAGAATGGAATGGCCCTTTGATTCTCCACCTCTCCAGCTCTCAGATCACACTGTACTTTTAGCTTCACAGTCATGGTTATCCCCATTTCTGTAGCCAATTCCTGTAGCTGAGAGATTAGAGCTCAAGCTCAAGCGAGACACTGGGGTTCGATTCCAGGCTGGTCAGAGCTAACCTTCGACAAGTTTCCTTACTCCACATGCGATAATAAAGCATCAACAAAAGTTATCAATCCATACAGCTTGAGTGACACTGGAATGCACAATTGGCTGTCGAAATTCGCCTACCAATATAAAGTCCATTAACTTTACCATATATTCTTTGAAATGCTTTGAGATGTCTAGAAAACATGATTAATGCATTATACCAAATGCAATGATTATTATTACTTTTCAATGCTCTATCCTTTATATACTTCACTCTTCATCCCAAAATGCACATTGTCTCCCCCATCTTATTTGGAAAATTATTCCATATCCCAGCAAACATCTGAGCACAAAATATTGCCAAACCTCTCCTTTTTCATTGT
The DNA here is from genome assembly GCA_035084275.1 of Hydrolagus colliei. NCBI lineage: Eukaryota > Metazoa > Chordata > Chondrichthyes > Chimaeriformes > Chimaeridae > Hydrolagus > Hydrolagus colliei. Next base: position 1,206,972 of record CM068778.1, read on the forward strand.
TGCTGATTCAATTACCACATTGACTTTAGTCATCAAATGTTCAGTAGTGAAAATCTTTTCTCCCTGTTGAACCTACCAAAATCCCTCATATGTTCACACCTCCCATCAGATTGCCTCTTAATCTAATCTCCATTTTCTCTGTGTGTTTCCCAATAACTAAAGAGCCTCAACCTGGTATCATCCATGTAAAGCTACTCTGCACCTCTCCTCTCCATGGCCTAATTGTGTTTCCTGGAAAGAGAAGCTCAAATTGAATGCAGAACTCGAGATGCTGTCTAACCAATGATTGTACAAAGGTAGCTTTACTGTTTCACTTTACAAAGCCATCTGCCAACATGAATCTGGAAAACAATTAAAACAGCAAAACGCCACACCTATATAGCCATAAATGCTTTAAAGTATCGGAGTTTGACGCTGAGCCAGGGAGATATCGTAAAGGAGATGTACATAGGGTCCAAGTGGAAGGTTTTCAAATGTGATCTGAAGACAGCAACCAAAGGACATTGTGGAGGGATTCAAGAAGAGAATTCCAAAATTTACAAGTTCAGTGTCTGAATATATGGCTGTCCGTGGCAAATTGAAGAGTTCAAGAGGCTTGTAGAAGATGGATAGAGCGGTTTTTGTATTGGGGAGTCAGCTAATCGGAGACATAGGAGGAGCAAATAAGTGAGGGTCTGTCAGTGTGGGGCTCTGAAAATCAATCTGTTCTGTGCTGGAGAGTGAGGAGAGTCTGAGGGGCTAGAGGGTTGAGCTGGAATGTGAGGGGAGCCTGACTGAACCTATGGGGATGGGGGGGTTTGACAAGGGTGAAAATACCGAAAGGGGAGGATTATATTTGTTGTATGTTGTGGGTGGTGTAGCTGGGGGGAAACCAGCAAACAGGGCATGTTAGAAACATCACAGAGAAAGTTGACAAATGCATTTCTGATGGTGTCAGATGGGTAAGGAGGGAGGTGTGGTAGGAGACAGAGGTGAAGGAGAGTGACCTCAGTCAGTTATGTTAGTTAGGAACGTAGGTTGTGCAACTTTTCATCACAGTCCTTTCCATTTCCACTTTAACATTTAAGTATTTATGTAGCTGCATAGGCAAGCCATTTACTGATTGACGCCTTCCAAAATATACTCCTTGCCTTTACTTTCCACCATAATACATCACTTCATATTAATTAAATGTTTCTGCCCTGTATCTACACCTACTAATGTACTAATCTCTTCAAGATTGCAGTAACATGAAAACAACTAGAATTACCCGGAATTCCAAATGCTGTCAGAATGGGGTAGAAAATAGCTACTACAGCGTACACTGTTGGAAATTCCATCCTCTGGTTTACACTCTGGTGTTTTCCTGCTGAAGTGGTGGCTTCAAAGAACTCGCTCTAAAATAAATCTGTACTTATAGCGAATGTGAAGTTACAACTTGAATAATTAATGCAATTAATGCCATTAGTTCCAGACCAGTGAACAAACAAGAGTGTTTTCACGTGAAATTGTAGACTGCTAGGTACACAGAGGCATGTGGCATAAGGAAACTTGCTGAACGTTTTGTCCAGCTGGGAATCAAACCCAGGTCACTGGCATTTTAGGAGAATACTATGACCACTGAGCTACATGACTCCACAATGTAAAATTTACTATACATTTTTTAGGGGATTTGTTGTTATTTGATGCTATGAAAAAAAAACTTACATTTCCCGAACTCCGCTATGCTCTTTACCAATACTATCTTGGCCTCATAGTAAGACACAATAGGAATCTAAAGAGTCAGAATATCCACCGTCTATTCATGATAACTTAACCACTGTACTCAGCTAAGTACTTTTACATTGTTACTGTCAGCGATTGCCGGCTGTGGCTTTTTTGGAATCTTTCCATTGAAGGCTGTTTTTCTAAGTATACTGTGCAACATAAACTCTATCTTATTTGAGATCAATGTCTTAGCCTTCACGATTCTTTACATATCCACCTTCAACTATCAACTAAAATAGTATTTATATTATCACAGTGTGGAGTCTTGTAGCTCAATGGTTAGAGAACTTTCCATGCAAATGATAGAAGTGGGTTCAAATCCAAGCAGGGCAAACTTTTGGCAAGTTTCCTTACTCCACATCGTGATAATAATCCTGCAAAAAAACATTGGTCATTACAACCCACAACTGTTTGTGGGACACTGCTGCGTGCAATTAATTGGTGCCGTGTTTTGCCCACAAATATACAGTATAATCTGTGAAGCTGTTTGAGATGTCTAGAAGATGTGAAAAAGCACAATAACAATTGCAAGGATTAATATTATTATGAAAATGTTTAAAGAAACATATTGTAACAGATGACCTACAATGATATCTTGTCAGCTGTGTGTTAGAAACACGTTATTATGTTTACAGCAAGTTTGTGAATTCCATGCTACCTGCACGTGGGAACTGCTATGTTTGGATTGGAATGGAAAAGCTTTACCCGGAAGACAGATACTGTTAACGTGATTCCGGACAGTATATCCAGAGAAACAACTTTCTCCAGTTGAATGTCTGCAAGACAGAGGCCTATCTGATTGGCTCGAGTTGTGTCGCCCACAAATGTACAGTCAATTTTCCTACTCTTCCTCATCCTGCCCTGACCTCTCCCCACCCTGCTCTCTTTCCTGCCTAACTGAACAGCGCCTTGGGATGTCCTCTCGATGTGAAATGCGCTGTATAAATATAAGTTTTGATTCATTGATTGAGTCAGCGCCTCTGCACCTCAAGCGCTGACAGTATCATCATCCAATGCTGCCCTCTCTGCCCCTCAACGCCAGACAGGAACCTGGGTGTCTTGTTCATCCTGAACTGTCCCTCCTCCGCCACATCTGCTGCCATCCACCATCTCTGCAACATTGGCAGACTCCACCATTGCCTCACCCCTCAGTCCACCCCACAGGCCATTCCTCCCTTTTCCTCTCTTGCCTCTCTTTCAAAGCTTGTCTGAATACCCTACTTTTTGACTGTGCCTTCCGCCTCCTTCCCACCTCTCTCCCCTCCCTCCATCCTACTCCTCCCCCATGCTTGGTTCCTGACTCCACAAGGTGCTCTATCAATGTAATTGTGTTGCTACTGTTCTTATTTGATGTAATATTCCTCCCATCTGGTGGTCGATAACTCAGGAAAGGCAAAGTCACTCTGATTAAAGAACCGATAGGGTCTTGTTGCAAAATAAATAATAATAAGAAGAATCCTTGCATTTGACATAGCACTTTTCACATATTCTGGACATCTCAACGTACTTTAGAGAATATACTATTAAGTAAATCGACCGAATATTTATGGGCCAAATGTGGCAGCCATTTACACACAGTGTCCCACATACAGCCGTTGATTTAAATTACCAATTTATTATAGGGTTTTTTGGGGGATGGATTATTATTATGCATGTGCAGCAAGGAAACTTGCCCAAGGTTTCGCCCTGACCTGCCTGGATTTCATCTCATTCTTGTAAGGCGATTACACTAACCACTGCGCTACAGGACTCCATGATTCCAATCCATGATTTCACTAATTTCAGTTTCTGTATGCGTACATCACCTCATGGCTGGACTACGGAAACTCTCTCCTCGTCGGCCTCCCCAGTTCCTCCATTCACAGGCTGCAGGTCATCAAAACCCATACAGCCTGTGTACTATCCCGCACCCGCCTCCGCGACCACATAACCACCACCCTCACCCATCTCCACTGGCTCCCCACCCTCCAGAGGATCGAGTTCAAGATCCTCGTCCTCACCTTCGAGGCCTTACACGGCCTTGCCCCGCCCTACATAACCGACTTACATTCCCCCTATACGCCCACCCGGACCCTCCGTTCAGCAGGACTTGGCCTGCTCCAAGCCCCCCGCCCAAACCGCCCCACCATCGGAGGCCGGGCCTTCAGTTTCTTCGCTCCCACCCTGTGGAATTCCATCCCCCAATCCCTCCGTCTTGTTTCATCCCTTTCCTCTTTCAAGGCCGGTTTGTAGACTTTCCTCTTCGACCGTACCTTTTGTTTCCCCGCAAATTTTTCGACCTCCCCAACGTGTTTCACCCCTTCCCGAACACTCCCCTCCCAGCTCGGGTCACACGTCTCCTGTGCAGCGCCTTGGGACGTCCTCCCGACGTAAAACGCGCTTTATAAGTTTAAGTTGTTGTATTGTATCTAGAAGGAGGTGTTTCCATTCACTGAATTAAAGAGATATTTTGTTGTATAGTTTAACAATACAGTACTGACAATTCAATATGGTACCTGAAGGAAACTATTCATGGTATACAAAGATAGTAATTCCAGAGAATTGGATGGTATTATAGTTAAAATAATAATGAACACACATCAAAACATGAAACATCACTGAATTATTTTACCAGAATCATTTTCAGATTATTATATCAAGGAATATAAAGACAGAAACTGGATTCAGAATTGGGATTGAGAGCTGCCCAACACCCATCTTGAAACATAAGATGTCCCTTCACCAAAACACATTGCAGTGGAGCAAGGGAAGACAAGTGGGATTCCTAGTAATTACATTGACCTCAACATTGTATGGATTGTAAGGCAAGCAAATAGTTAATGCAGAGGAGTTGCTCTGTGCTAAATACCGACTGTTCTTTTAAAGTATATGTTTATTTTGAGAACACAGGTCAATGTGTTCATTCTTTCCTTGTTTAATGGGACATTAATGTAGAGACCACATTTCTGGGTGATGACATGGTGCCTGTGAGACTTAACAAGGGATCATTTTCCTTTATCCATGGATGTGAAATAATGACCTGTTACCTCCATCAACTCGGAGACTGTGACTTCACACTAATGCACAACCAGATTATCCATTTTGACCCTCAACTTTCGTTCATAGACCGCAACCATGCCATACCTAGTCCCCCTTTCCCCACCTCTGTAACTTCGTCTGTGTCCATCACTGTTTCATACTACAGGCCACCGTGACCCACATACATATATTCACAACCTGCATGCTCGCCAACACAAACTCACATCTTGTTGTTCTTCCCCACTGCTCCCTCCATTGGCTGCTGATCAAGCACAACCCTGGAACCACTGGTCTCTCCCGTACGAGGCTTCGGGACTCTATCACCCCCACCCTCTCCCAACTCCACTGCCTTCCCACCACACAGAGGATATAGTACTATATCCTTGTCCTCAACTTTAAAGCCCTCCATTGTCTTGCTCCTACCTAACTCTACGAGCTCCTAACCTTCTACCAATTTGTCGATTGCCTCGGCTCCACGGGTTCTGGCCTGTATCATGTCACATACCCCGTGTACCCCACCGTTAGTGAGCGGGTCATCAGCCACTCTGCCCCCATCCTCTGAAACATCACCCTGTGGGCCCTCCACATTCACCCTCATTTGCCTTTTTCCTGACACCCATATCTTCAATTTTGCCTTCAGTCACCCTTCATCTCCCAGACCTCCAAAGCCTGGATCACTGCATCCAGCTCAGGGCCAATATACTAATATTGAACTGCTTGGGAATGTTCTCACGTAATGAAACTCACTGTACAATAGTATTTTGTATTGTTTGGACTCCATTTTTGCACCTCTTGTCCAAACCCTACTGACCTATAACAATGACCCTTGCGATGCCCTCTGCCACTTCAACAATTTCCGTTTCCGTGGTCCTGAACACCTCCTGTTCACAATGGACATTCAGTAGCTATACTCCTCCATCCCCCACAAGGACGGTTTGCAGGCTCTCCGGTTCCACCTGGCACAGCCAGTCTCCATCCACCACCATCCTCATAATGAAAGATGAGGATGAAATTTTATATTTTATATTTTATATCATCTATTTTATCTAATAATTCCTCTATGGGCGGCCGGCCAGCGAAGGCATCTTTTTTGGACGACGGGGAGTTTCACGGAGGGAATGGCGGCCACTCGCTGTCGGCGCTTCCTCCGGCTGTGCGAAGAGCGGCCCCTCGACAGGACCTAGGAAGGCCGCGACCTCGGCACTTTCCTCAGGCAGCGGGTGGCGCACGTCTGCCGCGAGGGGGAGAGCGAGGGGGGGAGCGAGGGGGGGAGCAGAGCGCCCAGGTGCTGCAAGCGACGGATCATCTCGTCGCGGGAGATCCAGACGGCGATCGGGCTGCTGCTGCTGCTGCTGTGCGAGCCGGCCAGACACACCATGTCCAAAGTGCCAGGGCCATCACAGAGTCCCCGGGTTCATCGACTGAGGAGCCGGTGGGTTTTGGGGCCTGACACCACACTGGGACCTTGTTTTCCCGCCATCTCAGGGATCATCCGGGCGGGCGGCGAGGACAGGGAATGGTTGCTGGGCGATTGTTGGTTGTTGTTTGTTGCTGTTTTTGTTGTTAATATTATTGCTTTTGTTGTGTATTATTGTTGTTTGATTCCCCCCCACCCCTGCCCCCATCTTCTTCTTCCCTCACTCCCTTTCCCCACTTTCTCTCCTCCCTTTTCCCCTTCCCTCCCTCTTCCTGATCTTGCCCCCTCCCATCTTTCCCTCCCTCTCTTCCTTACCCCCCTTTCTCCCCCCTCTTCCTCCCTAACCCTAACCCATCCCACCTTTCCCTCCCTCTCCCCCCCTTACCCTCTTTTCCCCCTTTCTCCCCTGGCCCCATTTCGCGATTGTTTGTGGGGACACTGCTGTGCGCAATTTGGCTGCCGCGTTTCGCCCACAAATATACAGTCGACTTTCCTGCCTTTCTTCCCCCTGCCTCGACCCCTCCCCTTTTGCTTCTTTACCCCCTTTTGCCCCTAGTTCCACTTCCGTGACTGATTGTGGGACACTGCTGTGCGCAATTTGGCTGCCGCGTTTCGCCCACTAATACAGTTACTTTTCCTACTATTCTTTAACCTGCCCTGAGCCTTCCCACCCTGCTCTTGTCCTACCTGACTGTACAGCGCCTTGGGATGTCCTCTCGACGTGAAAGGCGCTATATAAATGTAAGTTTTTGTTGTTTGTTTGTCTTGTTCATGATACATTGATTGACAACACATTTGGTTAACTTTCCACTCCCTACCTCCTTGCCTTCCACACCAACCTTGGGAGCAATGTCAAGACTGTTAAGTTCCTTGCAACGTTCTACCAATGTCTTACAGACAATGGCACCAAGTAAATGTAAAACTATATCATTTACTTTTTTTTCTCCTCTCCATTTCCACAAAATCTTTGTCAATGTTTCCTTGATGGGTGTAACATCTATCTACACTCCAACATTTTCATTGCAATGTCAACATCACTATATTTTGGATTTCGAATTCTGGGTCTTACATTACAATATATTATATATTTGCACAGTGTATTTGATACCAGGGGTGCATTGCAAAGTACTTCATACTGCCAAGTGGGTGCCAAGGGGTAGGTGGGAACTTAAGACATGAAGAGGAATAATGTTGACTGAAACCATATTCAAAGAGTTAGGTCTTGAGAAAAGGATTTGAATGTGGGAACGGAAGTAGGTGGTCAGGCAATGTGACTACAAGTTGAGTTCCAAAGAATGTGATTTGTTGGAAAATGTGAGCCAGGTAGGGAGGGGATATGTAATAAATTGGTGCCGACTGAGCAAAGGGAGTTTCTGGTTATGTAAGGCTGCAGATGTTCACAGAGGTAGGGAGAGGAAGTGATACTATGGAGAGCTCAATTGAACGTAGCTCAAGGTTCTAGAATCCGAATCTCAGCTCTCTGATTTTGTGTTGTGATTGTGGCCAAGTCACCACTGAGCTCAGCTGCTGCCGCCCAACATGGCCATCGCAGGGTCTTTGCATAGCAAAGGGAAACCAAGCTCTGGCCAATTCCAAGTTTACAAGTCTGTACACCTTATGCACCATTAATTTAATGAAGTACTTATGACTCAGAGGGGACTTTATAGAGGAGTGCAACATTTAAGTAGGATTAAAAAACATAAAGCCAGATCAATGGACACGGATGTCCCACGAAAGTAGAACAAAAGAACACAGGTTTTGAATATTGAAGGGCTAATTTTAGGACAGAAAGCAGGATATTGGTGAACTGTAGTTCAGAGGTTAGAGTATTCACCTCACCAGTGAGAGATGTGGATTCAGTTCCCGGCTGGGCAACATTCCTTAGACCACATAGATTCATAGATTCATGGAATTTTACGGCACAAAAGGAGGCCATTCGGCCCATCTAGTCTGTGCCGGCTCTTTGAAAAGAGCGATTCATTCCCACTGCCCTGCCCGCTCCCCATAGCCTAATAGACCTGTTCTCCCTAAATAAAGATCTAATTCCCTTTTAAAAGTTGTTATCGAATCAGCCTCCACCACCTTTTCAGGCAATGCATTACAGATTCGAACAACTCGCTGAGTGAAAAAAATTCTCCTCAGCTCCCCTCTACTTCGCCTTGAAACTATTTTAAATCTGTGACCACGAGTCACAGATTCGCACACGAGTGGAAATAGTTTTTCTCTATTTGCCCTGTCAAAACCCCTCATGATATTATAAACCTCTATTAGGTCTCCCCTCAATCTTCTCTGCTCCAGAGAGAATAACCCTAGCCTATCTAGCCTCTCCTGATAGCTGAAGTCCCTCAATCCTGGCACCATCCTAGTAAATCTTCTTTGTACCCTTTCCAATGTCTTCACATCCTTTCTGTAGTGTGGTGACCAGAATTGAACACAGTATTCCAGCTGAGGCCTCACCAAAGTTTTATAGAGGTTAGTCAGCACTTCCTGACTTTTGTACTCTATACCCCTATTTATAAAGCCTAGTATCCCATATGCCTTCTTAACAGCCTTGTCTACCTGTCCTGCCACCTTCAACGAGTCACTAACACAAATCCCCAGGTCTCTCTGTTCCTTCACACCATTTAAAATTGTACTATCTAGCCTATATTGCCTCCCTTCATTTCTTCTCCCAAAATGCATCACCTCACACTTCTCTGCACTAAACTATTCTTGTAGTGTATTATGTTAGCAGTATATAAAACCACAAGGCATTGTAAAATCAGAAAAACATACAATATGAGTAGTATAGTTCAGTATAATGAATTAATCAGATTGATATAGTGGCCGTGATTAGGAATCGGCTTGTTAATGTTGTACTATTCATGTTGACTGTAGAATCGCTTCTCAAGATTGGTTAGACTCATCTTCCTGTTCTGAAACTCAGATCCCTTTGATCACGTTGGCCAAGTCTGCAGTGAGAAAGTCAACAGCTCATTCTTTCCATTCACTGGTAAAATATCCTTGAAAGTCCACAGAGTCAGCTTTGTTTCAGCAAACAGGTCCATGAGTCTTTGGAATTACCTTTTTTGTCAAAATAAGACAAACCAGAATTATGGGATTGTGAAATGTCCAGTCGCACCTCGAGTGGGTCACACTGACAGCACATCATCCTCGGAATCTTCACGATTCCCTGTTACCTCAGCCACCACATCAATCCTTGCAACTCATTGTAGCATCTGTAATTACAACATATCATTATCAATGATATCATGATTAACATAAACTTTTAACATAAACGTAAACAGCAATTCAACCAATGTACCTTCACTCAACAATTGGTAATCACCATTAGTCAACATTTCTTTAGCTTCTTTTTGTCGGAAATATTCATTAATATAAAAACTTTGATTCTTATCATCCTGACAGTTCTGACACTTGCACTTTACCACACCCGATGTCTGACGCATATAAAACACATGCAGTTGTCAATGTAAACCCTGTCCTCTGTGCAGGTATTGGCTGCTGTTGTGAAGTAGATGATTGACTGGGTTGTACTTTGTACTTCAAGCTGAAATTGAATGCGAAGACCAGCTTTGTGGGTGGGAGGGTTGGAGCGAAAAGTATAAGTGTCCCAGAAGACATCGCTGCATGTAAGGCCACTCCTGTCAGTATCTGTAAGAACTAAACCATAAGGTGAAATCCATCCTGCTGTCCATCTCAACTTCTGTTAATCGATTCAGTTGAGGGAACAACATTTTTACTTTTTCTGGCTCCTCACACGTATCAAGCAGGTTTATCTGTTTGAGTGCCTTCAGGTTAGCCAAAAAATCAGTTCCTTGTTTGGTCTGGAGGCATATCGGTGGAACATAAGCATCTCTGTTGCTCAATTGTCTCATTGCTTTTTACTCCTCTGTAACCATTCAAATTTACAAGTAACCAATCATCCCAACCTTTCGTTTTTACCTTTTCCTCTTCTTTTACCTGTTGAATTAAACTGTCCTGATTCAACTTTTAAACCTTGCAGTGAACCATTCTGCACTGTTTCAGACTGATCCTCTACCAAGGCTGCTACTGTATGCCCTTTTAATTTTTCTGCTGCTTCTCCCTGTCTGGTTTCCCATTTCGTGGATGATGTGATCTTTTGAGAGCATTCAACAGAGTTTCCAATTTCTCTATTTGCTGTCTTAACCAGTGAATTTCTTCTTTGGTTCCCAAGCTGCTGTTGTTATTTGGAGCTTGTCTAGAGGGTAGACCCTCTGGTCTCCATGATCTACATTGCCACTTGTGATGCCCTGGTTTATTGCAATTGTAGCAATCACCCCACCCCCTTCTGGAGGCCGTAAAATCACTGTTTGATGCGTTTCCTCGTTCCTCATTAAGCCACGCAATCTCCTGCCTATTTGGTGGCTCAATCACATGCATCTGACCTTTCTTTGTGACTGCATTATTCACATTAGCCACTAGATACGCTGGTGAGTCTTCTCTACCTCTCAAGGTTGTTAATGAACAGAAATCCCCGCACACAGCTTGATGCAACCCGTCCAGATATTAAAAGGAAAGTGGACGAGAAACTCGTCCAGCAGCAAAATGACCATCGGGGAGCCGGGAATTTGCGATTGGAGATGCTATCCTTGCAAGAAACTTTGGACCGGGGGATGCCTGGCTGCCAGGCTGCGTGATAAAGAAAACTGGGCCAATCTCCCGCGAAGTCAAGGTCGTGAGATCTGCATCCAGTGGAGGAGACATGTTGACCATCTACGACGGCGAGTTGACAATCGTTCTTCACACACATCGGCTGAGAGCTACAATGGTGTTGCCTCCCGGGGATGGATGGACATGAGGACAACGATGACGTCAATGACGTCGACCAGGGTAATGCACTGGACGACAACGTCGCTGTTGGAAGCCATGAAATTACCTCGAGACATGTCGATATTAAAGTGCAAAGCACATACGAAGGATGACACCACGGAAGCAAGGGGAAACACTTTGGCCAACCAAGCAGCCAAGGATGCAGCAGGACGGAATGTGCGCCCTCAAAGAACGACTCATCTGAGGCAAATGGAAGTGTGTAACCTACAGAGAGATTTGTAAACTATGCGAGCAGAATATTCTAAAGCGCAAAAAATGGACATGGATAGAAGAAGGTATGCGGTTATGTGAAGATGGGATATGGAGACAGAGAGATACCGAGAGACCAGTAGCACCACAAGCACTGATGCCGTTCCTGACACAACAGATGCACTCATGGGCCACATAGCCCCACAGCAAATGACAGCGAGATTTGCCAAAAGTTGGTGGGGCCGAGGCTTTAGGAAACATGCCCAAACGGTAGCAGATCGGTGCGTAACATGCCAGAAAAATAACATTGGACCCACAACTGATATGCCCCAGTTAAGACCAGCGGGCCCCTTTCAGGAAATACAGGTCGATTACATATGGTTACCCAAAAGTCAGGGATTCTCCGATGTCCTGGTAGTAGTTGACAGATTCTCCCGGTGGGTAGACGCCTGCCCGGGGTACGGCAACACACACGGCGAAAACTTTATGTAAAGACTATATACCACGATGGGGAGTCCCCAGCAGCATTGACTCCGACCAGGGAACACACATTATGGGGGGGGGCAGTCGGCACAGAGGTCAGCAGGCTGCTGAACATCAAGTGTAGTCTACACTGCCCTATCACCCACAATCGTCAGGACAATGGAACGAATGAATCGGACACTGAAACAGCGGTTGGCCAAATACCACCAAGAAGCCATACCATGGCCCAGGCACGACCCATGGTACCATGTAGCATCAGGGCAACCATGGGATTGAGCCCATTTTAAGTCATCACTGGAAGACCTATGTCTCTGCCTGGAATGATTGATTTGCAAAAATGAGCGAGACTTTGTTAGAATATTGTCAGCGGTTAACGTTAGTTCTGGATACACACTTCCCATGTGAAAAGAGTGGCCGGAGAGTAAAGACGTTTTGAAACGGACTCTTATTGTTTTGTTGTCATCGTGAAACCAATTATTTTCGTGTTGCTTGTATCGTCAGGTTATCATTTTGTTTCGCCCCAAAAGACGATCCCCAAGCCCAGAAATGAATTGCATGTTAACACATATCTTTCTATGTCCTGCACTTATGGAAAAAAGGCTAACATATTCAACCTTACCGGGGTGCCTAATGTGACAAGCGGAACCGGGTGGTCCGGCCCTATGCTTTGGAAGGGTGACCTGCGGGCCATTTCTTACAACGCCGCCTACCGTAAATACCCGCGTATGAGGCGCACTTTTTTTCACGTCGAAAATTCTAGAAAAGGGGTGGGGGGGAGGGAGGCGCCCTATACGTGGATACAAGAAATTTTGAGCGTCGAAAATTCAAAGTACCGGTAGCGGATGAGAGATGTCGCGACGTGCTTTCCCCGCTTCATTCAAGCTCTCCGTCTGCAAACATGCTGAAGAGGCTGGAAACCGGGAGGCTGGCAGGAGACTCGGCGTCGCTGAATCCAACGTTCGCCGATGGCGTTCAACACAGTCTTCTCTGGAGGAGATGCCGAAGCAAAAGAAGGCGCTACGGAGAGTTATAGCGAAGTGACCTGACCTGGAGGTGGAGCTCATCGCCTGGGTTCGAGAGAAACGGCTTGAGGGGCACGCTATCTCAACAATAGCGCTTCGACTCAAGGCAAGGGCCATCGTTGATTTCAAGGTTAGTGTTTCAACAACAACAACAAATTACATTTATAGAGCGCCTTTCACGTCGGGAGGACGTCCCAAGGCGCTGCACAGGAGGCGTGTGACCCGAGCTGGGAGGGGAGTGTTTGGGAAGGGGTGAAACACGAAGGGGAGGTAAAAGAGTTCGGGGTGGAACAAAAGGCACGATCGAAGAGGAAAGTCTTCAAACCGGCCTTGAAAGAGGAAAGGGAAGAGACGAGACGGAGGGATTGAGGGATGGCATTCCATAGGGTGGGAGCGGAGAAACTGAAGGCCCGGCCTCCGATGGTGGGGCGGTTCGGGCGGGGGGCTTGGAGCAGGCCAAGTCCTGTTGAACGGAGGGTCCGGTTGGGCGTGTAGGGGGAGAGTAGATTGGTTAGATAGGGTGGGGCAAGGCCGTGTAAGGCCTTGTAGGTGAGGACGAGGATCTTGAACTCGATCCTCTGGAGGATGGGGAGCCAATGGAGACGGGCGAGGGTGGGGGTTATCTGGTCGCGGAGGCGGGTGCGGGATAGTACACGGGCTGCAGAGTTTTGGATGGCCTGCAGCCTGTGAATGGAGGAACTGGGGAGGCCGACGAGGAGAGAATTTCCGTAGTCCAGCCGTGAGGTGATGTATGCGTGCACGAGTGTTTCGGCAGCGCGGGGGGTAAGATAGTTGCGGAGCCTGGCAATGTTGCGCAGGTGGAAATAAGCGGTGGCGGTCAAGGCGCGGATGTGGGGGAGGAAGGAAAGTTTTTGCTCGAACATGATGCCGAGGTTCCTGATTGGCTTTGTGAGGTGGAGAGTGCAGCCTTGGATGTTGAGGCTGGCATCGCCCGATGTGCGGAGGCGCTGGCTTGAGCCAATCAGGAGGGCCTCGGTCTTACTCACGTTCAATTGCAAAAAGTTGTCCCTCGTCCAGGACTCGATGTCGGACAGACATGCTGTCAGAACATCGATGGTCTGGGGGTTGAGGGATGAGGCAGAAAGGTACAACTCGGTGTCATCCGCATACATGTGGAAATTTACCCCGTGTTTGCGGATGACGTCGCCCGGAGGGAGCGTGTAAAGGGTGAAAAGGAGGGGACCGAGGACAGAGCTCTGAGGGACGCCGTGAGAAACTGTGCGGGGGTTTGAAGAAAAACCATTGGATGGGTAAGCCCATTTCATGGGCTTACCGCTTCATGTCGCAGCACGGGCTATCCATCCGCCGACGCACACATATCGCCCAGCACCTGCCTGCCGACTTGGGAGGAAAAGACGACCTTATCAAGCTGTGCCGTCAGTACGGCTACCCGCTCACCAGGATCGACAACGCAGACCAGACGCCACTCACCTTCGATGTCCCCCAGAGCCTCACCATAGCAGCTAAAGGGTCAAAGAGAGGAGCATCACAATGACTGGCCACGAGAAGGACCGCTTCACGGTAATGCTGGGCTGCACCGCCGATGGAGGAAAGCTGCCACCGTACGTCATCTTTAAGTGGAAGACTCTTCCAAAACAGAGGTTCCCGCCCGGCATCTTCGTGAGGGTTCACCCGAAGGGCTGGATGGACGACGACCTCGTCAACGACTGGCCCCATTGCGTCTGGGAGAGGTGAGTAGGGGGGGGTCTCTCACGGCCCAGAAGCCTCCTCATCCTCGACTCCTTCCGCTGTCACGAGACGGACCAGACGAAGGCGACCCTGCGGAAATCCAAGACCGATCTGGTGATGATCCCCGGCGGGATGATGTCGCTTCTCCAGCCTCTTGATGTTGCGGTGAAGAAGCCCTTCAAGGATGGCCTGCGGAGGTGCTGGGCTGACTGGATGCTGGAGGGGGAGAAGACGTACACGGCTGGAGGACGGATGCGGAAGGTAGATCTCCCAACCATCTGCTGTTGGACAATAAAAGTCTGGGATGAGCTGCCAGCGGAGATCATCAGACGCGGCTTCTTGAAGTGCTGCATATCCAACAGCTTGGATGGCACGGAAGACGATGTGCTGTGGGAGGACAACTCGCCGCGCACATCCGAGAGCGACGACAGCGACGCTGACCTCCTGTATGCGGATTCAGACGAGGAACTTTGCGCGGTATTCGACGAGGCGACTGACGACAAGGATTTCTCGGGTTTTCAGCGTTTAGCATAAAAGCTTTACACACCAACGGCCCTTTTCAGGGCCACCAAATAACAACAACAACAACAACAAAACTTACATTTATATAGCGCCTTTCACGTCGAGAGGACTTCCCAAGGCGCTGTACAGTCAGGTAGGACAAGAGCAGGTAACATGAAAATTATTGCAAAAATACCAAAATAAACTTTTTTTTCGTCATGAGGTGGTCAAAAGTGGGGAGGTGCGCCTTATACGCGGCTTTTTACAGTATTTTGTTTGTGGCCACAAGGCCTACCCTTGGTTACCTTCTAATTGGACAGGTTCCTGTTACTTGGCATATGTTGTACCTTACATGCACCACATTCCCAGTTTAAAGAGCCATCACTACTACCATCCTAAGAGGTCCATCACCGAGACCGAGAGATTTTTCTATGTGTAGTTCTTTTGTTCATGGTATTGTTTTGTTTGTTGCAATTATTGTAATCATTTATTGTATTTTCTTGCTGCTAAAATGCCTGTGTAAGCAAGCTGCTGCTTTAGGCTCTCCTCGACTTAAATCATTTCCGCCACAGTTCCTCTTCTGCATCTTATTATTTGTAAATTGATTCTCCTGTTTTGAAGAATCAAAGGGGGGACTGATAGGGACTAACTGTCACATTCATATCATCTCTCTCATGTGTGTGATTGATAGTGTTCCTGGCGATGTGATCGATGGTGCATTTTCATTTCCCCTGATGTTGTGAAACCTTTTCATGTGAACATCATGCGAATGCCGTAGGACTTATAGTTAGTTCCAGTCAGGCCCCAATTAAAACAATCTATCCACAACACAGGCATGGTCAGCAACCTCGAGCAAAAGGGAGAGAAACAACTTGTCTACACAAAACACCAGGTGCACATTATAGTTAGTCTCCCCCACTATAACTACGCCCCTTTTCTTTGTTAGTTCAGAATCACTTAGAGCAACACAAATAAACTCTTTTTCACCTGTACTTTTGAACACGTGCTGAATAAACTTTGAAAACCACTTCTCGGACGTCAATCTTTATTCAAGAAATACATGATCTAACAGTAAACCACTAAATGCACCCTATTCTGCTAGAAATAAACCGTTTGACCCATTATTTATAATGAAGTGCTATGAGCTATGACAATGGAAGTCACACCTCGTGTCAGCGGGACACACATCTCACCAAACCATTCTGTTGTGCTCTCCCGTAGGTGATAAACTGATAGGTAAACAGCCAGATGTGCATGAGGAACTGCAGGAGATTCACCAGCCCAAGTTCAACAGAGAAGAGGACAAACTGTCAAACCTAGGTCTTAACTGTGAGTCAATTGTATTGGATCAAGTGGATCTCTGTACCGCATCCATGAAACTATTACTCTTACATTATTCACCTCTCAAAGCAGCATCTCTTGTCATTTGAACTGTATCTTCTCCTGGAAAGTTTTCACGTATCAAAAATGCGAGGATTATTATTATTAAGTAGTAAAGGCATCTTTCAGGGCATTTGTGATCTTTCTGCTGATCAGACCATGCAAAGGTCAATCAGAACCTTTACACAATCTCTCGTGTGTGTATTCCCTGGTCACTTTGGAGGTGATGTTTCCTTGTGAATCTCATTCCACATTCATCACATTCATATCATCTCTCTCATGTGTGCGATCGATAGTGTTCTTGGCGATGCCCCGACGTTGTGAAACTCTTTCCACATTCGGGACATTTATATGGTTTCTCTCTCGTGTGTGATCGATAGTGTATTTTCATATCGCCTGATGATGCAAATCTCTTTCCACATTCAATACATTTATACGGTCTCTCTCCCGTGTGTGATCGATGGTGTATTTTCATTTCCCCTGATGTTGTGAAACTTTTTCCACATTCAGCACATTTATATGGTCTTTCTCCTGTGTGAGATCGATAGTGAACATACAGATGCCCTGACCTTGTGAAACTCTTTCCACATTCAGCACATTTATATGGTTTCTCTCCTGTGTGTGATCGGTGATGTACTTTCATATCGCTTGGTGTCTTGAAACTCTTCCCACATTCAGCACATTCATATGGTTTCTCTCCTGTGTGAGATCGATAATGTACTTGGAGATGTCCCGGCCTTGTGAAACCCTTTCCACATTCAGCACATTTATATGGTCTCTCTCCTGTGTGTGATCGATGGTGTATTTTCAGATGCCCAGATGTTTTGAAACTCTTTCCACATTCAGCACATTCATATGGTCTTTCTCCTGCGTGTGATCGATAGTGTACCCGGAGACACCCCCAAGTCGTGAAATTCTTTCCACATTCAGCACATTCATACGGTCTCTCTCCTGTGTGTGATCGATAGTGTACCTGGAGATTCTCTAACCTTGTGAAACTCCGTTCACATTCAGCACATTTATATGGTCTCTCTCCTGTGTGTGATCGATAGTGTACATTGAGACTCTCTAACCTTGTGAAACTCTTACCACATTCAGCACACTTATTTTGTTTCTCTCCTGAATGTGATCGCAGGTGTCTGTGGAGGGATCCTGACTGTGTGAAGCTTTTCCCACATTGGGAACAATCGTACATTCTCTCTCTTGATATCGATGGCAGGTGATCCTGCGGAGATCCTGTTTGCGAGACCCTCTTTTCTTCAGCAGCACATGTGATGGATGAACAAAGATTTACTGTACAAACTGATTGTGTGTTTGATGTGTCTCCACGGAGCTCTGGTTGTCTTCTGCTGTGCTTCTGATGAAACTCAGCTCGTGTAAACACAGTGTTACACTGACGCGAAGGGGGAGCCTTAGAATGATCCACTTTCGCTGCTGATGGAGAAACAAGAAAGATTTATTAAGGAACATCAAAGTGTATCCTTCACGAATTGCTGTTGACAAATTTTGTATTTGTATAATACCTGATACAGTCAATGCGTTACACTAATTACTGTGAACTGTAGGGTCAATAGAAAATTGCATCTATATAGTACTTATATGCAAGTCAGTATTTGGAGCCCTGTATCTCAGTGCTCAGAGCGCTCGCCTTATAATAGCGAGACCAATGTTCGAATCCAGACAGTTCAGGGTGAAACTTTGGGCAAGTTTCTTTACTACACATGCCTAATAATAATACGTCCAAAAAACCCCACAATAATAACAATTGGTCATTACTGATCCACGACTGTGGATTGAAAACGCGGGACGCGTAAGCGTTCCGCGTATTCCTGGATGAGGGACAACTTCCTCCAATTGAACGTGAGCAAGACCGAGGCCCTCCTGATTGGCTCAAGCCAGCGCCTCCTCACATCGAGCGCTGCCGCCTCAACATCCAAGGCTGTACTCTCCACCTCACAAAGCCAGTCAGGAACCTCGGCATCACGTTCGACTATAAACTCTCCTTCCTCCCCCACATCCGTGCCTTGACCGGCACCGCTTATTTCCACCTGCACAACATTGCCAGGCTCCACAACTACCTCACCCCCCACGCTGCTGAAACACTCGTGCACGCGTACATCACCTCACGGCTGGACTACGGAAACTCTCTCCTCGTTGGCCTCCCCAGCTCCTCCATTCACAGGCTGCAGGCCATCCAAAACTCTGCAGCCCGTGTACTAGGGAACGGCGATATATCGGTATATCGGTAAAACCCGATATGATTTTCATATCGGTATGCCGATATAGACATTTTAAAAATTCCGATATATCGAAAAACGGTATATCGAGGTAAAAAATCGGGATGCGAGCACAATCAACTACAAGACCCAGAATGCTCATCTCTATACACAATGCACAGACCGAGGTGCAAAGCCGCCATCTTGTATTCATAGTCCTCGAATACATAATACAGGTATGCAAGGGGTGGGGGAAGAGAGACGGCTGTGGGTGAGGGGGGGTGAGGCGGAGAGAGACTGCTGGGGGGGGGTGAGGGGGAGAGAGACGGCTGGGGGGGGTTGAGGGGGAGAGAGACGGCTGGGGGGAGGGGGAGATAGATGGCTGGGGGAGGGAGAGGGGGAGAGAGACAGCTGGGAGGGGGGAGAGAGACGGCTGGGGGGGGGGGGAGGAGAGGGGGAGAGCGACGGCTGGGGGGAGGAGGAGAGCGGGAGAGAGAAGGCTGGGGGGAGGGGGAGATAGACGGCTGGGGGGCGGGAGAGGGGAGAGAGATGGCTGGGGGAGGGGGGAGGGGGAGAGAGATGGCTGGGGGGGAGAGAGATGGCTGGGGGGGAGAGGGGGAGAGAGACGGCTGGGGGGGGGGGGGAGGAGAGGGGGAGAGAGACGGCTGGGGGGAGGGGGAGAGAGACGGCTGGGGGGGAGGGAGAGAGAGACGGCGGGGGGGGGGGTGGGGGAGGAGAGATACGGCGGGGGGGGGGGGGGAGGAGTGGGGGGGAGGAGTGGGGGGGAGGAGAGGGGGAGAGAGACGGCTGGGGGGGGAGGGAGAGAGACGGCGGGGGGGGGGGGGAGGAGAGGGGGAGAGAGACGGCTGGGGGGGGGGAGGGAGAGAGAGACGGCAGGGAGGGGGGGTGGGGAGGGGGAAAGAGATGGCTGGGGGGGTGGTGGGGGAGAGAGACGATGGGGGTGGGGGGTGCGAGAGAGGGACGGCGGGGGGGGTGGGGGTAGAGACGGCATATTGTGCTCGAATATACAGATAGATAGAGATGGGGGGGGGGGGATGTGAGAGAGGGAGAGAGACATAGAGAGACACAGACAGAAGAACACAGAGAGTGAGAGACACAGAGAGAGAAAGATATTTACCTCCTGAGAAGATAGGCCCCGAATGCGCGCGCCCTCCGAAGCGCGCGCACATGCGCAGTACGAAAAAACTGAAAATATCGGTATTTCGGTATATCTCGATATGAGCCAACCGATATATCCATATACGGAAAATTCCCATATCGCCGTTCCCTACCGTGTACTATCCCACACCCACCTCCGTGACCACATAACCCCCACCCTCGCCCATCTCCACTAGCTCCCCACCCTCCAGAGGATCGAGTTCAAGATCCTCGTCCTCACCTTCAAGGCCTTACATGGCCTTGCCCCGCCCTATCTTTCCGACCTACTCTCCCCCTACAAGCCCACCCACCCATACCCTCCCTTCAGCAGGACTTGGTTTGCTCCAAGCCCCCCCCCCCCCCCACCCCACTCCCGCCCGAACCGCCCCACCATTGGAGGCCGGGCCTTCAGTTTCTCCGCTCCCACCGTGTGGAGCTCCATAGATTCATAGATTCATGGAATTTTACGGCACAAAAGGAGGCCATTTGGCCCATCTAGTCTGTGCCGGCTCTTTGAAAAGAGCGATTCAATCCCACTGCCCTGCCCGCTCCCCATAGCCTAATAGACCTGTTCTCCCTGAATAAAGATCTAATTCCCTTTTAAAAGTTGTTATCGAATCAGCCTCCACCACCTTTTCAGGCAATGCATTCCAGATTCGAACAACTCGCTGAGTGAAACAATTTCTCCTCAGCTACCCTCTACTTCGCCTTGAAACTATTTTAAATCTGTGACCACGAGTCTATCTAACCCTAGCCTATCTAGCCTCTCCTCATAGCTGAAGTCCCTCAATCCTGGCACCATCCTAGTAAATCTTCTTTGTACCCTTTCCAATGTCTTCACATCCTTTCTGTAGTGTGGTGACCAGAATTGAACACAGTATTCCAGCTGAGGCCTCACCAAAGTCTTATAGAGGTTAGTCAGCACTTCCTGACTTTTGTACTCTATACCCCTATTTATAAAGCCTAGTATCCCATATGCCTTCTTAACAGCCTTGTCTACCTGTCCTGCCACCTTCAACGAGTCACTGACACAAATCCCCAGGTCTCTCTGTTCCTTCACACCATTTAAAATTGTACTATCTAGCCTATATTGCCTCCCTGCATTTCTTCTCCCAAAATGCATCACCTCACACTTCTCTGCATTAAACTTCATCTGCCATGTGTCTGCCCACTTTACCAATTTGTCTATATCCTCTTGCAGATGGCTACTATCCTCCTCACTATTTACTATTCTCCCTAACTTAGTGTCATCTGCAAACTTGGAAACTGTACTCCGTACACCCAAGTCCAGATCATTGATGTAGATTACAAACAGCAATGGTCCCAAAACCGATCCCTGTGGCACACCACTGCTCACTTCCCTCCAATCTGAAAAACAGCCGCTCACTGCAACTCTCTGCTTTCTGTCTCGCAGCCAGTTGTGGATCCACGCTGCCACTGTCCCTTTTACGCCATGGGCCTTTAATTTCATAATAAGTCTCTCATGTGGCTCTCAAATGGGTGAGAATTTGCAATATATGTAGATGGGAGTGTGTATCCAAAAGGTCACTTGATGGGCCGAATGGCCTCCTTTAGTGCTGCAAAATTCTATAATTCTAGGTGTTTCAAAGCAGTTGATTGAATATACTATAAAGTAATTTTGTTGTTGCTTTGTTTTTTGTCTATGCAGGTGCTGTTGGTTTGTATCATTCGCTGAGTGCATCTGTGTACAGTATATAATAATATCTATATGTGTGTTTTTGTGTCTGTTTGTGTGTCTGTATCTCCCGAGGTGAAAGGTTCTCTATCAGATGTAAGATTAATTTTAATATTAACCTGAATATGAGTTCATGTCTGTGCCTCTTAACTGGGCCAGGATTAACAACAACAACAACAACAGGGCACCTTTTACACTGGGAGGATGCCAAGGTACTGGAGAGTCAGGGACTTGGACAAAGGCTGGGGCTTGAGATGAGGAGAGGGTGAGAGAGTGAAGCCCATTCGAAAAGGAAGGTCTTGAGACCATCGGTGATCACTTCCCCACATTATACTCCATATGCTGCCTTCTTGCCAACTCACTTAACTTGTCTAATATCTCTTTTCATTCTCCCTGTGTCATCCTCACAGTGCACTTTCCCACCTATCTTCGTGTCGTGTGCAAATTTATATTTGTTAAGCTTGATTTCCTCATCTAAGCCATTGATGTGGACTGTAAACAGTTGAGGCCCAAGCACTGATCCGTGTCCCCACTAGTCACAACCTGCCAATCTGAGAAGGACCCTTTATCCCTACTCTGTTTTCCACTCTCCAATCCATGCGAATATGTTACACTTGTTTGCGTGAGCCCTAATATTTTGTAATTTTGATAAGTAAATATGTAAATCCTCATATCTCTGCCAGCAATCTCTCTCTCTACATTTCCCTGTTCTCTGTGTGTGCATTTGTTTGCGTGTATTTGTGTGTACAGGTAAGCCTCTATTTAGGACACTTCTATTTAGGATTTTTCAATTGCTTAACACCTTTTGATCAATATAGGACACTTGGATTCATTTTAAGGACCAAATTATTTTTGGCGCATGCGCAGTACATATTTTGAATATCACGGTCACATTTCGCGTGTCCTTTTTGTCCATATACCCAGTCCATACTGTATTCGCAGGTAAATCGCGCTCGCACCTGATATCCAAGCGTTTGAACTGGCCAATAGCATGTCGGCACGTCACTGTTTAAACGCCAGCTGATTTTGAAGCAACACCAAGCCACATCAGTACTACAGTCATTTCCAAACATTCCCGAGCAACTTCGAGCGATTTACAGCCTGTACCGTTTATACCGTGTCGGGAAGAGAGCAGTTCTGTAAGTGAAATAAACAGCAGTAATACCACCAGCGGCCAGAAACCCCGCAAAGTCAGTACTTTAAATACCAGATAGGAGGTGATAAAGTGCATAGATTCTGGTGAAATAGGTAGGGACGTTGGGAGGGCTTTTGGGCTAGATCAACGGTGGTTACTATAAAGCAGAATAAGGACAATATACTGGCAAGATCAAGGTGTGTTACAGCTGCAAGTGCAAGCAGATTAGCAAAACATAGGAGTGATGTGATGGAAAACATGGAAAGAATGCTGAGTGTCTGGATTGAGGATCGGAACAACAACAACTTTGATTTATACAGTGCCCTCCACGCCGGAAGGTGCCTCAGAGCGCTTAAATTAAGAACCAGCTTAATATACCACTCACCTTCCTGCCCCTGCTCCTGGCTCGGTCCCGGGATCCGCTACTGTGAAGCGCTCTGAGACGCTGTCTGGGGTGGAGGCCGCTATATCAATCGAAGTTGTTGTTGTTGTTGTTATATACTACTATACCTGGTTATCCAAGAGAAAGCAAAATCATTGTTTAGGGAGTTAAATGATCAGGAAGGCGAAGGCTACAATCGTTCAGTGCTAGCAGAGGGTGGTTTCAAAGATTTCAAAGACGCGATGGGCTCCACAACATCAAGATGAGCGGGGAAGCTATAAGTGCCATTCCCACTGTCACACGGCCAGTGTTAAAGTTTGCCAGTAGTTACTGTATTAAACATTGCCGGTATTAAAGTACAATACTGTAGAGTTACCCCCAAGTAACCCTTCTTGCCTGTGTGTGTTAATTTGTGTGTTACGTTGTGTGGTTTTGTGTGTTATTTACTGGGTTTAAGGTCCGAAAATTTTGTGAAAAGAACGCATCTCTGGTTATATAATGGGACCACACGGGAAATAACGTTTCTATTTGGGACGTTTTGATTTAGATACAGTTTTTCCGTAATGCAACCCCGTGCTAAATAGAGGTTTACCTGTATGTGTCTTCTTGTGCAGTGTCCGTCGATGTGTGCATTTATATGTGTATTTTATGTGTAAAGTTAACCCTCGCCGAACGCGACTTTCTTGATTGCAAATTCAACTATACGCAAAGAAAAAAAGCCTCACATTTTTGCGTAACGCGCATAAAACTTGCGTGTCTGTGGCGTATACCCGCGCGCATGCGCACTTGTGAGGATGCAGGCCCTAGCGATGCACACTTGGGAAGTCAAGCTTGGAAATAACTTCCTTCTTTCAACCGGCCAGTTTGTCTCTGGCTCAGTCATCCGCTGAAAACATCCATTGAAAACCTGTTCACGGTGGCAGCCACTGCGGTGGGTCTGGCGCACACCTCCCTGTTGCCTCCCTGGGCGGCTGCCTGCCCGGCTGCAGTGGCTTTACAGGGTGACAGCAGTGGATCCCTGCCCTCTCCCCTCTCTTACCCGGTGGCTCTCTGCCCTCTCCCCTCTCTTACCCGGTGGCTCTCTGCCCTCTCCCCTCTCTTACCCGGTGGCTCTCTGCCCTCTCCCCTCTCTTACCCGGTGGCTCTCTGCCCTCTCCCCTTTCAGGCGGCTCTCCGCCCACCTCTCCAATTGCTCTCTGGCCCTCTCTCAACAACAACAACTGTGATTTACATAGCGCCCTCCACGCCGGACGGTGTCTCAGAGCGCTTTACAATAGCGGATCCCAGGCCTGAGCCAGGGGCAGGGGGAGAAAGGTGACCGAAGGTGCGGTCGAAGAGAAAGGTCTTCATCTGTGACCTGAAACTGGGAAAAGAGGTGACAAGGCCAAGGGAGTGAGGAAGGGAGTTCCAGAGCCTTGCGGTGTAGTGGCTGAAGGCACGGCCGCCGAGGGTGGAGCGGAGGACTCGGGGGACATGGAAGAGGCCAGACCCAGAGGAGCGAAGGCTGCGGGTGCTGGGTTGGGGGGAGAGGATATCAGAGAGATAGGGGGGGGCAGAGGAGTGGAGGGATTTGACAACAAGGGTGGGGATCTTGAAGTCGATCCTCTCTGGGACAGGGAGCCAGTGAAGTCTGGCAAGGACTGGGGTAATGGGGGAGCGAAGTTTGGTGCGGGTGAGTATGCAGGCGGCAGAGTTTTGAATGAGTTGGATTTTATCGATTGTGGTGGAGGGGAGACCGGTGTGGAGGGCGTTGGAATAGTCCAGCCGAGACGTGACAAAGACATGGACCAGGGTTTCAGCGGCTTTTAAGGTGAGGTATTGCCGGAGACGGGTGATCCATCGGTGGTGGTAGAAGGCGGTGCTGGTGAGGGACCGGATGTGAGGAAGGAAGGACAGTTGGGGGTCGAACATGACGCCAAGGTTGGGCACAGGTTCGGAGAGTTTCAGGGGGAGACCGGGAAGGTGGAGGAGGTGAGAGCCAGGCCCTCTTCTCTGCCCGGCAGCTCTGCCCACTCCGCCTGCTCCCACCCCTCCCCAGCAGGTCTCTGCCCTCTCCCCTCTCTAGCTGCCTCCTCACAGGCTCTCCCTGATTTGCGCACTTCGCGGGTTGTAGGGGAGACGAGAGCAGGCAGAGCAGGGAGAGGGGGGAGAGTGATGAGAGCAGGGAGAGTGGCGGGAGAGCAGGCCAGCCGGCTGTAATCCACCTCAGTACATATCTCGTATTGTTCAGGAGTGGATGTGCCTGTGTCTGTATATTTGTGTGATGTATCTGTCGGTGTGTACATTTCTGTACGTGTATGTGTGTATGTATGTGTGTGTGTGTGTGTCTGTATCGGTCTGTATCTCCCGAGGTGAAAAGTTCTCTATCAGACATAAGCTTAATTTTAATTTTAGTATTAACCTATTCAAGTGCCTTGAAGGTGATAATGAGGGTTTTTAACTCTATCCTCTTGGAAAATTTTAAGACAATTTAAATATGTCTCTGCTAGCAATCCCTCTCTCTGCATTTCCCTGTTCACTGTGTTTATGTGACTGCATTTCCCCTCAGACTCCGAGACCCTCATCCAATATATTCATCACATCTAAGCTCATCTACACCAACTCCCTGTTTGGCGGCCTCCCCAACTCTTTCCTCCACAAATGTAGAGCATGAAGAATTCTGCAGCTCGTATCTCCATGACCCCATCAGCCCCAACATCAGCCGGCTCTACTGCCTTCCCATTCCCGAAGAGGATCATATTCAAAATCCTCATCCTCAATTTCAAGGCCATCAATGGCCTTGTCCCCACCTACCTCTGTGACTTGTTGACGTGTCCTGTCAACTCCCACGAGTTCAGTGGGCTACAGCCTGCTCCAAGTCTCCTGACTACTCACACCAACATTGCGGTCGTGACTTGAGCCTTTGTCCCCCACCCTCTGGAACCCCATCTCACAATCCCTCCACCCACTGCCTCCCTTGTCTCCTTCAAGGGGCACCTCAAGATGCTTTTCTTCAACAGCACCTTTGGCAGCCATCCTACCACTAACACAATGTCCTCCACCGTTGTATTTCAGACCTCCAGCTCAGACACATAATGACAGCACATTTTCAAGAATCTTCAACAGGGAACAAGGAAGGCTGTGCACAGCAGGACAAATAAAAACCTTTACATTTTGTTAAAAAAAACTTTTACCTTTGAAACCTTGGCTTGAACCCAGTGGCTGTGGAGAGGGTTTCACTGTGTGGTGCAGAAGGTGCAGTAGAATGGAATGTGGAAACAAAGAGATATCATTGACGTGAGCCAATGAGGGAGACATCAGTCTTTTGACATTCTTTTGACTTAATGTTCAAAGGGATTTGGGTGTCCTTGTACACCAATTCCAAAAAGTTAGTTTGCAGGTGCAGCAAGCAACTAAGAAGGCGAACAGCATGCTAGCGTTCATTTCAAAAGGTTTAGAGTATAAGGGTAGGGAAGTCTTGCTGCAACTGTATAGGGCTCTGGTGAGACCGTACCTAGAGTATTGTGTGCAGTTTTGGTCTCCTTATTTAAAAAAGGACATACTTGCCTTAGAGGGGATGCAGCGTAGATTCACTAAGTTAGTTCCTGCGATGAGGGGACTGACCTATGAGGATAGGTTGAATAAACTAGGGCTGTATTCTCTAGAGTACAGAAGAATTAGAGGGGATCTTATTGAAACATATAAGATTCTTAAAGGGCTGGATAAAGTAGACACTGGGGGACTGTTTCCCTGGTAGGAGAATCTATAACCAGTGGTCACAGTCTTTAAATTAAGGGTCAGCCTTTTAGAACAGAGTTGAGGAAACATTTCTTCACTCAGAGGGTAGTGAATTTATGGAATTCACTACCCCAGAAGGCTGTAGATGCTCAGTCCTTGAAAGCAGAGAGTTGTAGTGAGCGGCTGTTTTTCAGACTGGAGGGAAGTGAGCAGTGGTGTGCCACAGGGATCGGTTTTGGGACCATTGCTCTTTGTAATCTACATCAATGATGTGGACTTGGGTGTAGGGGGTACAGTTTCCAAGTTTGCAGATGACACTAAGTTAGGGAGAATAGTAAATAGTGAGGAGGATAGTAACCATCTGCAAGAAGATATAGACAAATTGGTAAAGTGGGCAGACACATGGCAGATGAAGTTTAATGCAGAGAAGTGTGAGGTGATGCATTTTGGGAGAAGAAATGAAGGGAGGCAATATAGGCTGGATCGTACAATTTTAAGTGGTGTAAGGGAACAGAGAGACCTGGGGATTTGTGTTCGTGACTCTTTGAAAGTGGAGGGCGCTACATTAATCGAAGTTGTTGTTGTTGTTGTTGTTGAATGGCCTACTCCTGCTCCTAATTCTTATGTTCTTATGTTTTTATTCAACTGTAGAAAGTTTGCTCTCATCCAGAACTTGATGTCTGACAGGCAGTCTGTCAGGACATCAGTGGTCCTGGAATTGAGTGTAGAGGCAGAAAGGTAGAGTTGGGTGTCATCTGCATACAGAGAATCCTTGGTCCAGGCCTTTGTCACCTCTCGGCCTGGACTATTGCAACGCCCTCCTCTCCGATCTCCCCTCCAACACAAACCACAAAATCCAGCTAATCCAGAACTCTGCCGCCCGCATACTCACCCGCTCCAAGCTTTGCTGCCCCATTACCCCAGTCCTTGCCAGACTTCACTGGCTCCTATCCCAGAGAGGATCGACTTCAAGATCCTCACCCTTGTTTTCAAATCCCTCCACTCCTCTGCACCCCCCTATCTCTCTGAACTCCTCTCCCCCCAACCCAGCACCCGCTGCCTTCATTCCTCTAGGTCTGTCCTCCTCCATGTCCCCCGAATCCTTCGCTCCATTCTTGGTGGCCGTGCCTTCAGCCACTATGCCCCGAGGCTCTGGAACTCCGTTCCTCACCCCATTTGCCTCGCCCTCTCTCTTACCAGCTTCAGGTCACAGCTGAAGACCTTTCTCTTCGACCGCGCCTTTGGTCACCTTTCTGCCCCTGCCCCTGGCTCGGTCCCAGGATCCGCTATTGTAAAGCGCTCTGAAACGCCGTCCGGCGTGGAGGGCGCTGTACTTGAAGTTGTTGTTGTTGTTGTTTAATCATATAATCATAGAATCTTATGATACAAAAGGAGGCCATTCGGCCCATCGAGTCTGTGCCAGTTTTGGGCAGCACGGAAACCTGATTGTAGGGTTTCATAGAGGGAATGTTAAGAAAGAATCATAGATTCATAGAATCTTACAGCACAAAAGGAGTCCATTTGGCCCATCGAGTCTGTGCCGGCTCTTTGAAAAGAGCAATTTAATCCCACTCCCCAGCTCTCAACCCATAACCTTCCAAACCTGTCCTCCACAAATAAATGTCTTTTGTCTCTCTCTTTTAAAAGCTGTTATCGAATTGGCCTCCACCACCTTTTCAGGCAATGCATTCCAGATCCCAACAACTCGCTGAGTGAAAACATTTCTCCTCAGCTTCTTTTTGAAACTAAATAAATTGTTGGCATCAGATTGCATTTCTGTGTAAATGGTATTTGCATCTTAATGATTCCTTTTTAGAGATAAAATTCTGTAATTTTGCCGAAAAATTCTATGATTCTATGATAAGCAGAATTATCTTGGTTCATCACACATACCAAATGACCACAACAGAAGAAGGGTTTGGCAATTGGCTTATAAATAGAGCTACACAACTTACAGGAGTTATAGGAGCGGTAGGAATCAGAGTGTGAATTTCTAGTCAAAATAAGTTGTTAAACCTTAAAGGTAGTTACATTATTCGAAGTAAAAGTTAGTGTTATTTTTAGGTACAGGAGAGGATCTTCACTGCAGATACCATGCTGAGGACCATTCTGCTGCTCAGTGCATTGGTCCTGTCTGATGTTTCAGGTACGTTCACCAGGAAATCTTACAAGAGGGATATAGATGCTCGTTGTGGTTGTATATGTACAAAGAATTATTCAATATTGAATTGGAATCTTTAACTCGGAGATACACAGATATTTCAAATGTAAGGCTTTAATTGAGGTACAAAAAGGTACCTCATAGACACTTCGAAAATGAGGGGATCAAGCCATAATCAGAATAATAAATCCCTCCATTTTTGTGTTATAGTGGTTTCATGTCTGCTAAACTTCTCAAAGCGCTTCACAGAATATATTGTAAAGTGAATTAACTGTATATTTGTGGGCGAATCGCGGCAGACAATTGCGCACAGCAGTCTCCCACAAACAGTCGTGGATTGAAATGACCAATTTTATTATCGTGTTTTTTTTGGAGGGATTATTATTAGGCATGTGGAGTAAGGTTTGGCCCAAGTCTGGATTCGAACACAGGTCTCACACTTGTAAAGCGAGTGCTCTAAGCACTGAGCTACAGGACTCCGGAATAAATGTGTAAGATGGATGTCCTCTTTATCTGTGACCACGGCTCCTTATCCTCCTGGACCTGTCCACTGCATTCGACACAGTCGACAACACCATCCACCTCCACCACCTGTCCTCCATCATCCAACTCAGTGGGACCGCACTCGCCTGGTTCGAGTCCTACCTCACAAACCGCCAGCAGCACATCTCCACAAATGGTTTTTCTCCCGCTCTCACCCGGTTACCTGTGGGGGACCCCAGGGATCCATCCTTGGCCCCCTCCTCTTCCTCATCTACATGCTCCCTCTTGGGGATGTCATCCACAGACATGGGGCACGCTTCCACATGTACGCAGATGACACCCAACTCTATCTCTCCACTTCACTTTGCGACCCCCAGTCCCCTGATGTTCTGTCACCTGCCTGTCAGACATCAGGGGCTGGATGAGTGCAAAGTTCTTGCAGCTGAATGTCGACAAGACGGAAGCCATACTCTTTGGCTCTCGTCCACATCTCCATTCATATGGCTCTCGCCTGCTCCACCTTCCGGGTCTCCCCCTGAAACTCTCTGAAGCAGAGGGGCGGTGGGGTGGGCTGGTGGGGGTGGGGAGGGGTCAGGAGAGGATGAAGAAGAGTAGGAAAATTTACTGTATATTTTTGGGCGAAACGCAGCAGCCAAATTGCGCACAGCAGTGTCTCACAAACAGTCATGGAAGTGGGATTAGGGGAGAAAAGGGGGAAAGATGGCAAGGGGTGGGGTCGGGGTAGGAGAACCTACTGTATATTTGTGGGCAAGATGTGGCAGCCAAATTGCGCACAGGGGTGTCTCACAAACAGTTGCAGAAATGGGGCCAGGGGAGAAAGGGGGAAAGCACTTTGAGTACATTTCAATGATGTAGTAAGACACTTTGTCAAATTTAAAAATGGCCTCTAATTGCATTGACATATATCTGGAATGGTCGGTGAAGAATGGAACCTTACTGGTTGTGTTTAGCTTTTCTCTGTTATTTACTTTCCCAGAACCTCTATTGTTCACATTGCACTGTTTTGTTGGCAGGGAAACCCCACAAGAGAGTTCTAAAGAGGAATGTGGACTTGTCTGAGAGGTCCTACAGTAACTGGGGAACGCAGCATGTGGTACCCCCGAAAGGACCAACTGGTTGGTTTTTTCATTATTACTTACGTACCTGTTCCCAATTCGTCCCTCAGAAAATGACCTGGATCGAAGCTGAGGTACAGTACTGCTTGTATGAGGCTAATTTATATTGCAATGGGAATTGCTGTACTTATTGGTAATAATTGCCTTCTTGCCTCTGCTCGGTTGTATATATAGAGAAGTAGAAAACCAACTGGAGTTTGTCTGGCCTACTGACGTACATTGTTTGGATGTCCCATGTATCTTCCTTACTGCTTGACACTGTCCTTAAATAAAATAATAGTGAATTAAATTAACTGATAGTTGGTAAACAATCATGTTGTCTGTCAATTGATCCTAAATAAGATGATATCATATTAAAATTAACTCTCTAATGGTTAGCTATGATACTAGCAAACATTTGAACATCTCAAAGAGATGATAAGGTGTAAAATCATATGCAAGGATTATTATAATTATAACTGATGGAAAGCTAAATTTGCTGTGTTCCAGTAGTCATATGTTCTACTTTACATCTTGTGTTTCATGTCTGGCAGAGGGTGACAGAGTGGTTGGTATATCCGCTGTACACAGCAGCAGTACTGAACCTGACACGTGGGAAAGGGAGGACATAACCTCTAAACTTTCATTTTATTTCATTACAGCTATTCTGTCAATCATTAACGGAAGGTGGTCATCTTGCCTCAATCCACTGGGAGGAACACAATAATTTCATTAAAAAGGTGATAGCAGCCAAGGACAGTAGCATTCCCCACACTTGGATTGGATTCTCCGATATCCACAAGGTAGGTAAACTGAGTTACATTATGCTACCACTGAATATATACAGCCACTCACTATTTTAGCTTGATTATTGGAAATTGTTTGTGTTTTATTTATAAAGATAAGATGAACACAAAGAGGTGATGAAGTTTGTGGCTCCACATTCTCCTGACTTCTAAAAAAAATTCACTAGAAACACTGTAAAGCTCATTACAATTTGCCATCAGTATCCACAAGTGACCAACTTTATTTGAGAAATTGTTGGCCTGGTCACTGAGAAAAACTTATTTTTCTTTACCCCATAGAATCATGGACATTTTACATCCACATAACAGATAGTTTAACATCTCAACTGAAAGACAACACTCCGGGAACCCCCAAACAGAGTACACACCTCAAACAGTGTAGTTCACCTGAAACAATACCGCACACTGCACAGCAAATTAAACTTGACTGATTGGTCACAGTTGGTATGTGGGGCTCGGTCTGAGAAGCAAATGTGTGCTGCCAACCTGGTTACTAGTCAAAAAATTGTTCATGTTAAACCATATTGTTCCTCACACAGGAGGGTTCCTTTCTGTGGTCTGATGGGTCCCAATCAGATTTCACACGCTGGGCACAAGGTGAACCAAATAATCATGAATATGGAGAGGACTGTGCTCACTTCAGCACAATCAACAATCATCAAGGTAGACGATGTTTCAGAAAGTTTCAGAAATGCTCAACAATTCCGTGACATATTTTAAGACAATTGAATGTTTTACATGTTATACCAATTGCAGTAATTGGTCTCCATAGCTCCTACACTCAACAATTACAACTCACCCAAACCTCACCCAAGATATCCTCACGAGCACCAATCCACCCATCACCCCATTCTCTATCTCCCTTCAGATTGATTTCAAGGTTAACACCCTTGCAAACCATTCCACTTTCTGGTGTCTCCTTTTCTTTCCAAACTTTTTTTAATCCGATTTCTCTGCTGGTTCTCGTCTCACTGTTCAGTCTCACTGGGTTCTCCACCATCTGTGCATCACCTTTGATGGCTGAACCTAAACTCTTGAATTCCCTCTTGTCTCCCTTGCTCTCTCTCTTTCTGCCTTTGTGTTGTGCCTTAGGGGTTACGTCTTCCAATGTGCCAACTACCTCTGCCACTTCCTGGGTATCACATCAGTCCCAGTCATTAAGGGCCTGATATCAAAGCAGGTTTTTGATTTCTGTATGATTCTTATTTTGGTTTTCAGCTTCTAAATATCTAAACTTTTTGGAAAAAACTGTTTTAATTTGGAATGGGACTTACCTTTCAGACCAAAGCCTAAGAATATATGTAATAGAATCTTGTGGCTCTGTCTGCTTTCTCCTTTATTCTGTAGATTGGTCACATTGCATGTTGTGACTGAATAGAGTTGTCAGCAGAAAGTAAGAAACAATTTGCATTGAAAAATGGTGCTGTTTTGAGAATGAACATTTTTGTTCGGATCTGCATCAACACACTCTGTCTTGTTTTCACACTAACCTCATTCTTAATTCGGACCCGAGCTGGTGGTCGGAATTTGGGAGAGTTGAGGTCAGGATGGGAAGAATGGTGACCGAAGGCATGATGTTTGTTGGCCTTCCCAATTTCCCCCTCCACAGGCTGCAGATAATCCAGATCTCTAGGGCCATGTCCGCTACTTCTACAAGCTTCCTCTCCATCCTCCTATGACTCCATTGGCTCCCCATCAGCCAGAGGATCCAATTTAAGATCCTGGTCCTCACATTCAAACACTTCCACAGCCTCTCCCCACCCTACCTCTGTGATCTCCTAACCTTCTACCAACCTAAATACCATCTTGCAGACAATAAACATACAATATAATAATCCTTGCATTTCGATATAGCGCCTTTTCATGTCTTCTAGGTGTCTCAAAGCACTTCACAGAAAATACTGTAAAGTGAATTGATCACATTAGTGGGCAAAACGTGGCAGCCAATTACGCACAGCAGCTTCCCACAACCAGTTAACATGAGGATCTTGAAACAGGATCTTGTATTGAATCCCGAATTTTTTTACATCCCCTTCGTGTTTCACCCCTTCCCAAACACTCCCCTTTCAGCTCGGGTCACACGCCTCCTGTGCAGCACCTTGGGACGTCCTCCCGACGTGAAAGGCGCTCTATAAATGTAATTTGTTGTTGTTGTTTTTGGATTGTGCAACCATGCAGGTTGATGCTGCCAATGCCTGATGTGTGAAGGCGCTGGAGCAAACCTATCAGGAGGGCCTCAGTTTTGTTGACATTTGTTGAGGCCCTCCAGGTAGAAAGGTAGCTCTCATCCCGGGTTTGATATCTGACAGATAGTCTGTCAGTACACTGAGAGTTCTGGATCAAGAGTAGTTGCGGAAAGATAGAGTTGGGTGACATCCAACTTGGGTGACATATGTGGGGGACGCCACAGGTGACAGTGCAGGGCTGAAAGAGACGCCGTTGGTGGCAACAAAATGGAGACAATGAGAAAGGTAGGAGTCAAACCAGGTGAGTGCGGGGCCGCGGAGACTGAGCTGGGAGGAGAGGTGGTGCAGGAGGATGGAATGGTGGACAGTGCCGAAGGCGGCGGGGAGGTGACGGAGGATAACGAGGGAAAGAGAGGCCTGAACACTGATGTTCAAAATGTCACCTAACCCCAATGTTAGCTACTCCCCCCACTGTTATCTTACACTCCCTGTTAGCTTGCCTGCACCCCTGTTAGCCTACCCACCCTGTTAGCTAGCCTACCCCCCGTTAGCTAGCCTACTCCCCATGTTAACAAGCCTACACCCCTGTTAGTTAGCCTAACCCCCTGTTAGCTAGCCCTCACCCCTGTTAGCTAGCCTATCCCCCCTGTTAGCTAGCCTAATGGTGGGGCGGGGGGCATGGAGTAGGCTGGAGCCCGCTGAGAAGAGGGAACGGTCTGTTTGGGAGGGGGTTAGGAGGTCGCAGAGATAGGGTGGGAATTATTGTAGTGTATTATAGTGTCTCGTACATTATAAAATTGGTCATTCCAATCCACGGCTGTTTGTGGGACATTGCTGTGCGCAATTGGCTGCGCATTTCGCTCACAACTATACAGTCAATTCACCTTACAGTATATTCCTCTGGCTCCTTCCCGTCTTTCGAACAACTCACCCTCTCTCACTCCTCCCACAATTCTTTCAAAATCCTATCAGTTTATCGCCCCCCCCAAACCCTCCCCCACTTTCATTTCAGACTTTTCCTCACTTTGAACTTCCCTTTGCGCCTCCTCTGATCGCCTTATTATTCTTGGCGATTTCAACCTCCATTTCACCCCCTCCTGCCCCATTTCCTCTGGATTTTCCTCTTTACTTTCGTCTTTCAACTTCTCCCATCATATTAACACTGCCACCCACACTCACGGCCATCCTCTCGATTTGGTGATCACCCGAGGCCTCAACGTCTCTGGCGTCACCATCACAGACAAGGCCATTTCCGACCATTTTTTCATTTCCTGCAACACCTCTATCCCTCCCCCCTCCACTTCCAAATCCACCACCATCTTCTACCGGCCCTGGAAGACGATTTCCCCTCAAACTTTCACCTCTGCCCTAGAAACCTCCGACCTCTTCCCACAATGGCATTCCTTTTGTAGCGACCCATCCTCCGCCTCCACCGCCCTCCACAACACCCTCTCCACTACCCTCGACACCCTGGCCCCCCTCACCTCCAAAACCGTCTCCCATTCCCGATCATCACCATGGTACACAACTCACCTCCGTTCCCTCAAAAGCCAAGTGAGAGCAGTTGAACACACCTGGCTCAAATCTGGCCTCACGGTCCACCGGCAAATCTGGCTGGACCGCATCAAATTTTACCGCTCCGCCCTAGCCACCGCCAAATAAGCCTTCTACTCCAGGATAATCCTGGAAGTGAAGGACAACCACCGCCTCCTCTTCGCCACCACTAGCTAGCTCCTCCGCCCCCCCCCCCCCCCCGCCTCACCACTCCTCCACCTCCGCGCCCTCATCAGCTACCTCAACCCCCACTCACCCCCCATTTCACACTTTCAACCCCACCACCCGGCTTTCAGTCACAAAAACAATCACCTCCATGAAACCCACCACGTGCTCATTGGACCCCATCCCCACCCCCTCCTCCGCACCCAGCTCCATTTGTTAGCCCTGTTCATTTCTGACACCATTAACCTTTCCCTCTCCTCAGGAACCGTCCCTACCTCCCTTAAAACAGCCACCATCACCCCTATCCTGAAGAAACCCTCCCTTGATGCGTCGCAACCATCAAGTTATCGACCCATCTCCAACCTCCCGTTTCTATCCAAGGTCCTTGAAAGAGTGGTTGCCTCCCAGCTCCGCTCTTTGCTTTCAAATCACTCACTTCTTGAACCCCTCCAATCAGATTTCCGCCCTATCCACAGCACAGAAACTGCCCTGGTTAAGGTCACAAATGACATCCTAACCGCCTGTGACCAGGGCTCCCTCTGCCTCCTTGTCCTCCTTGACCTGTCTGCTGCGTTCGACACAGTCGATCACACCATCCTCCTTCAACGTCTTTCCTCCCACCTCAACCTTCAAGGCACAGTCCTTGACTGGTTCCATTCTTATTTGACCCACCGTTTACATTTTGTTTCTTCCAATGGTTTTTTCAAACCAAAAAGCCGTTTGTGGAGATGTACAGCTGGCGGTTTGTGAGGTAGGACTTGAACAAGGCGAGTGCGGTCCCACTGAGGTGGATGGCAGAGGACAAGTGGTGGAGGAGGATGGTGTGGTCGATGGTGTCGAGGTCCAGGAGGATAAGGAGGCAGAGGGAGCCCTGGTCACTAGAGAGGACGTTGATTGTGACTTTCACAAGCGCAGTCTCTGTATTGTGGGCAGGGCGAAAGCCGGACTGGAGGGGTTCGAAGAGGGAGTGGGAGGAGGAGAGGTGGGCGCGGAGTTGGTTTGCAAAAATGTGTTCCAGTGCTTTTGAGAGGAAGGACAGTTTGAGATAGGGCGGTAGTGGCTGGGGTTTGAGGGATCCAGGGAGGGTTTTTTAAGGAGTGAGGTGATGGCAGCAGTTTTGAGGGGGGGCAGGGAGTGATCCCGTGGAGAGGGTCTGGTCCAGCAGTGGGCAGAGGAGGGGGAGCTGGGTGAGCCGTAGGTTGGTGGGGAAGGGGGTTGAGGCAGCAGGTGGTTGGCTTCATGGAGGTGAGAGTGTGTGAGAGGGAGGAAGGAGAGACTGGGGAGAAGGAGTGTAGGGAGCGGGTTGAGGTAGGAGCTGAAGATGGGGGGGGTGAGGGGGATGGGATGGGGGTGGTAGTCGTACTTCTATATAAGGCAAGCTGCTGTTGTTATTGCCACTCCACAGTAATCATAGAATAGTGTCTTGGCTGGACTCCTCGCAGGTCTCCCATTTGCCAACATTCACAAACTCCAGCTCATACAGAACTTTGCCACCCGCATTCTCACCCGAAGCAACCTTCGCTCCCCGATTACCCCAGTCCTCAACAGACTTCACTGTCTCCTTGTCACAGAGCGGATCGACTTCAAAATCCTCACTCACTCTTGTGTTCAAATCCCTCCACTCCTCTGACCACCCCTTCCTACATCTCTGACCTCCTCTCTCCTCCCAGCAGTACCCACTGCCTCCGCTCTACTGTGTCTGGCCTCCTCCTTGTCCATCTGAATCCTCCGTCCTACCATCACTGGCCTTGCCTTCAGCCATTACACCCCGAAACTCTGGAACTCCCTCCCTCAATCCCTCTGCCTCTTCTCCTCCTTTTCCATTTTCAGGTCACACCTGAAGACTTTTCTGTTTGACTGACCGCGCCCACGGTCATCTGCCCCTGGCTCGGTCCCAGGCTCCCCTATTGTGAAATGCTCTGAGACTGTCTGGTGTGGAGGGCGCTATCTCAACACAAGTTGTTTTTGTTGTTGTGACTTTTAACACAACATCTTGACCCGTGACCAAGAAATCGACGTCCACTGTGGTGACTGTGTGTTTCCTAGGTAGGGGAGGGCAGCAAGGCTGATCCCAGTGTTAGAGACAGAGGGGAGCAGTGAGGCAATGAGAATCATAAGAATAATCCTTGCATTTAATTACAGTTGCCAACAGAGGGAGGTAAACCCAGGGATGTCTCAAATCACTTCACAGGGTACACTATAATAATAATAACAAGAAAGATAATCCTTGCATTTGATATAGCGCTTTTCCCATCGTCTAGACGTCTCAAAGCACTTCACAGAATATACTGTAAAGTGAATTGACTGTATAGTTGTGAGCGAAATGCGCAGCCAATTGCGCACAGCAATGTCCCACAAACAGCCGTGGATTGGAATGACCAATTTTATAATGTACCAGACACTATAATAAACTACAATAATTCCCACCCTATCTCTGCGACCTCCTAACCCACTCCCAAACAGACCGTTCCCTCTGCTCAGTGGGCTCCAGCCTACTCCATGTCACCCGTCCCAGCCGCCCCACCATTAGGCTAGCTAACAGGGTGGGTAGGCTAGCTAACGGGTGTAGGCTAGCTAACAGGGAGTTTAAGATAACAGTGGGGGGAGTAGCTAACAGTGGGGTTAGGTGACATTTTAAACATCAGTGTTCAGGCCTCTCTTTCCCACCTTGTCCTCCGTGACCTCCCCGCCGCCTTCTGCACTGTCCACCATTCCATCCTCCTGCACCACCTCTCCTCCCAGCTCAGTCTCCGCGGCCCTGCCCTCACCTGGTTTGACTCCTACCTTTCTCATTATCTCCACTTTGTTGCCACCAACGGCGTCTCTTTCAGCCCTGCACTGTCACCTGTGGCGTCCCCCAGGCCTCTATCCTTGGCCCCCTACTTTTTAATCTCTACATGTTCCCCTTTGGTGACATCATCCGCAGACTTGGCGTTAAGTTCCACATATGTCACCCAAGTTGGATGTCACCCAACTCTATCTTTCCGCAACTACTCTTGATCCAGAACTATCACTGTCCTGACAGACTATCTGTCAGATATCAAACCCGGGAAGAAAGCTACCTTTTTACCTGGAGGGTCTCAACAAATTTCAAGATCCTCATGTTAACTGGTTGTGGGAAGCTGCTGTGCGTAATTGGCTGCCACGTTTTGCCCACTAATGTGATCAATTCACTTTACAGTATTTTCTGTGAAGTGCTTTGAGACACCTAGAAGACATGAAAAGGCGCTATATCGAAATGCAAGGATTATTATATTGTATGTTTATTGTCTGCAAGATGGTATTTAGGTTGGTAGAAGGTTAGGAGATCACAGAGGTAGGGTGGGGAGAGGCTGTGGAAGTGTTTGAATGTGAGGACCAGGATCTTAAATTGGATCCTCTGGCTGATGGGGAGCCAATGGAGTCATAGGAGGATGGAGAGGAAGCTTGGAGAAGTAGAGGACATGGCCCTAGAGATCTGGATTATCTGCAGCCTGTGGAGGGGGACATTGGGAAGGCCAACAAACATCATGCCTTCGGTCACCCTTCTTCCCATCCTGACCTCAACTCTCCCAAATCCCGACCACCAGCTCGGGTCCGAATTAAGAATGAGGTTCGTGTGTATACAGACAGAGTGTGTTGATGCAGATCTGAACAGAAATGTTCATTCTCAATACAGGACAATTTTTCAATGCAAATTGTTTATTACTTTCTGCTGACAACTCTATTCAGTCACAACATGCAATGTGACCAATCTACAGAATAAAGGAGAAAGCAGACAGAGCTACAAGATTCTATTACATATATTCTTAGGCTTTGGTCTGAAAGGTAAGTCCCATTCCAAATTAAAAGTTTTTTCCAAAAAGTTTAGATATTTGTATATTTTGAGATGAAATAATCTAACTCTGGACTCCTCACTGCAAATCACGGTAGCAAGTGTCTTCCTGAAAGCTTCAGGCCCCATCATTGGAGAGTCTGGACCAGTTTGTAGGAACAAACGGAAGGATATTGGGTATTACAAGGTGCATCATTCCACTGATCATTTGAAGCTGAAAACCAAAATAAGAATCATACAGAAATCAAAAACCTGCATTGATATCAGGCCCTTAATGACTGGGACTGATGTGACACCCAGGAAGTGGCAGAGGTAGTTGGAACATTGAAAGACGTAACCCCTGAGGCACAACACAAAGGCAGAAAGAGAGTGAGCAAGGGAGACAAGATGGAATTCAAGAGTTTAGGTTCAGCCATCAAAGGTGATGCACAGACGGTGGAGAACACAGTGAGACTGAACAGTGAGACGAGAACCAGCAGAGAAATGGATAAAAAAAGTTTGGAAAGTAAAGGAGACACCAGAAAGTGGAATGGTTTGTCAGGGTGTGAACCTTGAAATCAATCTGAAGGGAAATAGAGAATGGGGTGATGGGTGGATTGGTGCTCGTGAGGATATCTTGGGTGAGGTTTGGGTGAGTTGTAATTGTTGAGTGTAGGAGCTACGGAGACCAATTACTGCAATTGGTATACCATGTAAAACATTCAATTGTCTTAAAATATGTCACGGAATTGTTGAACATTTCTGAAACTTTCTGTAACATTGTCTACCTTGATGATTTTGGATTGTGCTGAAGTGAGCACAGTCCTCTCCATTAGCATTATTATTTGGTTCACCTTGTGCCCAGCGTGTGAAATCTGATTGGGACCCATCAGACCACAGAAAGGAACCCTCCTGTGTGAGGAACAATATGGTTTAATATGAACATTTTTTTGACTAGTAACCAGGTTGGCAGCACACATTTGCTTCTCAGACCGAGCCCCACGTACCAACTGTGACCAATCAGTCAAGTTTAATTTGCTGTGCAGTGTGCGGTATTGTTTCAGGTAAACTACACTGTTTGAGGTGTGTACTCTGTTTTGGGGTTCCCGGAGTGTTGTATTTCAGTTGAGACGTTAAACTATCTGTTATGTGGATGTAAAATGTCCATGATTCTATGCGGTAAAGAAAAATAAGTTTTTCTCAGTGACCAGGCCAACAATTTCTCAAATAAAGTTGGTCACTTGTGGATACTGATGGCAAATTGTAATGAGCTTTACAGTGTTTCTGGTGAATTTTTTTTAGAAGTCAGGAGAATGTGGAGCCACAAACTTCATCACCTCTTTGTGTTCATCTTATCTTTATAAATAAAACACAAACAATTTCCAATAATCAAGCTAAAATAGTGAGTGGCTGTATATATTCAGTGGTAGCATAATGTAACTCAGTTTACCTACCTTGTGGACATCAGAGAATCCAATCCAAGTGTGGGGAATGCTAATGTCCTTGGCTGCTATCACCTTTTTAATGAAATTATTGTGTTCCTCCCAGTGGATTGAGGCAAGATGACCACCTTCCGTTAATGATTGACAGAATAGCTGTAATGAAATAAAATGAAAGTTTAGAGGTTATGTCCTCCCTTTCCCACATGTCAGGTTCAGTACTGCTGCTGTGTACAGCGGATATACCAACCACTCTGTCACCCTCTGCCAGACATGAAACACAAGATGTAAAGTAGAACATATGACTACTGGAACACAGCAAATTTAGCTTTCCATCAGTTATAATTATAATAATCCTTGCATATGATTTTACACCTTATCATCTCTTCGAGATGTATAAATGTTTGCTAGTATCATGGCTAACCATTAGAGGGTTAATTTTAATATGATATCATCTTATTTAGGATCATTTGACAGACAACATGATGGTTTACCAACTATCAGTTAATTTAATTCACTATTATTTTATTTATAGACAGTGTCAAGCAGTAAGGAAGATACATGGGACATCCAAACAATGTACGTCAGTAGGCCAGACAAAATCCAGTTGGTTTTCCACTTCTCTATATATACAACTGAGCAGAGGCAAGAAGGCAATTATTACCAATAAGTACACCAATTCCCATTGCAATATAAATTAGCCTCATACTAGCAGTCCTATACCTCAGCTTCGATCCAGGTCATTTTCTGAGGGACGAATTGGGAACAGGTACGCAAGTAATAATGAAAAAACCAACCAGTTGGACATGGTCCTTTCGGGGGTACCACGTGTTGCGTTCCCCAGTTACTGTAGGACCTCTCAGGCAAGTCCACATTCCCCTTTACATCTATCTGGAGGGGTTTCCCTGCCAACAAAACAGTGCAATGTGAACAATAGAGGTTCTGGGAAAGTAAATAACAGAGAAAAGCTAAACACAACCAGTAAGGTTCCATTCTTCACCGACCATTCCAGATATATGTCAATGCAATTAGAGGCCATTTTTAAATTTGACATAGTGTCTTACTACATCATTGAAATGCACTCTAAAATTGCTTTCCCCCTTTCTCCCCTGGCCCCATTTCCGCAAGTGTTTGTGAAATAGAGTTGGGTGTCATCCGCGTACATGTGGAAGTGTGCCCCATGTCTGCGGATGACATCCCCAAGAGGGAGTGTGTAGTTGAGGAAGAGGAGGGGGACAAGGATGGATCCCTGGGGTCCACCACAGATAACTGGTGGGAGCGGGAGGAAAAACCATTTGTGGAGATGTGCTGCTGGTGGTTTGTGAGGTAGGACTCGAACAAGGCGAGTGCAGTCCCATTGAGGTTGATGATGGAGGTGGATGTCGACTGTGTCGAATGCAGTGGACAGGTCCAGGAGGATAAGGAGCCGTGGTCACAGATAAAGAGGACATCCATCTTACACATTTATTCCGGAGTCCTGTAGCTCAGTGCTTAGAGCACTCGCTTTACAAGTGTGAGACCTGTGTTCGAATCCAGACTTGGGCCAAACCTTACTCCACATGCCTAATAATAAACCCTCCAAAAAAAACACGATAATAAAATTGGTCATTTCAATCCACGACTGTTTGTGGGAGACTGCTGTGCGCAATTGTAGGCCATTCAACAACAACAACAACAACAACTTCGATTAATATAGCGCCCTCCACTTTCAAAGAGTCACTAACACAAATCCCCAGGTCCCTCTGTTCCCTTACACCACTTAAAATTGTACGATCCAGCCTATATTGCCTCCCTTCATTTTTTCTCCCAAAACGCATCACCTCACACTTCTCTGCATTAAACTTCATCTGCCATGTGTCTGCCCACTTTACCAATTTGTCTATATCTTCTTGCAGATGGTTACTATCCTCCTCACTATTTACTATTCTCCCTAACTTAGTGTCATCTGCAAACTTGGAAACTGTACTCCCTACACCCAAGTCCACATCATTGATGTAGATTACAAAGAGCAATGGTCCCAAAACTGATCCCTGTGGCACACCACTGCTCACTTCCCTCCAGTCTGAAAAACAGCCGCTCACTACAACTCTCTGCTTTCAAGGACTGAGCATCTACAGCCTTCTGGGGTAGTGAATTCCATAAATTCACTACCCTCTGAGTGAAGAAATGTTTCCTCAACTCTGTTCTAAAAGGCTGACCCTTAATTTAAAGACTGTGACCACTGGTTATAGATTCTCCTACCAGGGAAACAGTCCCCCAGTGTCTACTTTATCCAGCCCTTTAAGAATCATATGTTTCAATAAGATCCCCTCTAATTCTTCTGTACTCTAGAGAATACAGCCCTAGTTTATTCAACCTATCCTCATAGGTCAGTCCCCTCATCGCAGGAACTAACCTAGTGAATCTACGCTGCATCCCCTCTAAGGCAAGTATGTCCTTTTTTAAATAAGGAGACCAAAACTGCACACAATACTCTAGGTACGGTCTCACCAGAGCCCTATACAGTTGCAGCAAGACTTCCCTACCCTTATACTCTAAACCTTTTGAAATGAACGCTAGCATGCTGTTCGCCTTCTTAGTTGCTTGCTGCACCTGCAAACTAACTTTTTGGAATTGGTGTACAAGGACACCCAAATCCCTTTGAACATTAAGTCAAAAGAATGTCAAAAGACTGATGTCTCCCTCATTGGCTCACGTCAATGATATCTCTTTGTTTCCACATTCCATTCTACTGCACCTTCTGCACCACACAGTGAAACCCTCTCCACAGCCACTGGGTTCAAGCCAAGGTTTCAAAGGTAAAAGTTTTTTTTAACAAAATGTAAAGGTTTTTATTTGTCCTGCTGTGCACAGCCTTCCTTGTTCCCTGTTGAAGATTCTTGAAAATGTGCTGTCATTATGTGTCTGAGCTGGAGGTCTGAAATACAACGGTGGAGGACATTGTGTTAGTGGTAGGATGGCTGCCAAAGGTGCTGTTGAAGAAAAGCATCTTGAGGTGCCCCTTGAAGGAGACAAGGGAGGCAGTGGGTGGAGG
The DNA here is from genome assembly GCA_035084275.1 of Hydrolagus colliei. Lineage (NCBI taxonomy): Eukaryota > Metazoa > Chordata > Chondrichthyes > Chimaeriformes > Chimaeridae > Hydrolagus > Hydrolagus colliei. The sequence goes on from CM068778.1 coordinate 1,250,332, forward strand.
GATTGTGAGATGGGGTTCCAGAGGGTGGGGGACAAAGGCTCAAGTCACGACCGCAATGTTGGTGTGAGTAGTCAGGAGACTTGGAGCAGGCTGTAGCCCACTGAACTCGTGGGAGTTGACAGGACACGTCAACAAGTCACAGAGGTAGGTGGGGACAAGGCCATTGATGGCCTTGAAATTGAGGATGAGGATTTTGAATATGATCCTCTTCGGGAATGGGAAGGCAGTAGAGCCGGCTGATGTTGGGGCTGATGGGGTCATGGAGATACGAGCTGCAGAATTCTTCATGCTCTACATTTGTGGAGGAAAGAGTTGGGGAGGCCGCCAAACAGGGAGTTGGTGTAGATGAGCTTAGATGTGATGAATATATTGGATGAGGGTCTCGGAGTCTGAGGGGAAATGCAGTCACATAAACACAGTGAACAGGGAAATGCAGAGAGAGGGATTGCTAGCAGAGACATATTTAAATTGTCTTAAAATTTTCCAAGAGGATAGAGTTAAAAACCCTCATTATCACCTTCAAGGCACTTGAATAGGTTAATACTAAAATTAAAATTAAGCTTATGTCTGATAGAGAACTTTTCACCTCGGGAGATACAGACCGATACAGACACACACACACACACATACATACACACATACACGTACAGAAATGTACACACCGACAGATACATCACACAAATATACAGACACAGGCACATCCACTCCTGAACAATACGAGATATGTACTGAGGTGGATTACAGCCGGCTGGCCTGCTCTCCCGCCACTCTCCCTGCTCTCATCACTCTCCCCCCTCTCCCTGCTCTGCCTGCTCTCGTCTCCCCTACAACCCGCAAAGTGCGCAAATCAGGGGGAGCTTGTGAGGAGGCAGCTAGAGAGGGGAGAGGGCAGAGACCTGCTGGGGAGGGGTGGGAGCAGGCGGAGTGGGCAGAGCTGCCGGGGAGAGAAGAGGGCCTGGCTCTCACCTCCTCCACCTTCCCGGTCTCCCCCTGAAACTCTCCGAACCTGTGCCCAACCTTGGCGTCATGTTCGACCCCCAACTGTCCTTCCTTCCTCACATCCGGTCCCTCACCAGCACCGCCTTCTACCACCACCGATGGATCACCCGTCTCCGGCAATACCTCACCTTAAAAGCCGCTGAAACCCTGGTCCATGTCTTTGTCACGTCTCGGCTGGACTATTCCAACGCCCTCCACACCGGTCTCCCCTCCACCACAATCGATAAAATCCAACTCATTCAAAACTCTGCCGCCTGCATACTCACCCGCACCAAACTTCGCTCCCCCATTACCCCAGTCCTTGCCAGACTTCACTGGCTCCCTGTCCCAGAGAGGATCGACTTCAAGATCCCCACCCTTGTTGTCAAATCCCTCCACTCCTCTGCCCCCCCCTATCTCTCTGATATCCTCTCCCCCCAACCCAGCACCCGCAGCCTTCGCTCCTCTGGGTCTGGCCTCTTCCATGTCCCCCGAGTCCTCCGCTCCACCCTCGGCGGCCGTGCCTTCAGCCACTACACCGCAAGGCTCTGGAACTCCCTTCCTCACTCCCTTGGCCTTGTCACCTCTTTTCCCAGTTTCAGGTCACAGATGAAGACCTTTCTCTTCGACCGCACCTTCGGTCACCTTTCTCCCCCTGCCCCTGGCTCAGGCCTGGGATCCGCTATTGTAAAGCGCTCTGAGACACCGTCCGGCGTGGAGGGCGCTATGTAAATCACAGTTGTTGTTGTTGAGAGAGGGCCAGAGAGCAATTGGAGAGGTGGGCGGAGAGCCGCCTGAAAGGGGAGAGGGCAGAGAGCCACCGGGTAAGAGAGGGGAGAGGGCAGAGAGCCACCGGGTAAGAGAGGGGAGAGGGCAGGGATCCACTGCTGTCGCCCTGTAAAGCCACTGCAGCCGGGCAGGCAGCCGCCCATGGAGGCAACAGGGAGGTGTGCGCCAGACCCACCGCAGTGGCTGCCACCGTGAACAGGTTTTCAATGGATGTTTTCAGCGGATGACTGAGCCAGAGACAAACTGGCCGGTTGAAAGAAGGAAGTTATTTCCAAGCTTGACTTCCCAAGTGTGCATCGCTAGGGCCTGCATCCTCACAAGTGCGCATGCGCGCGGGTATATGCCACAGACACGCAAGTTTTATGCGCGTTACGCAAAAATGTGAGGCTTTTTTTCTTTGCGTATAGTTGAATTTGCAATCAAGAAAGTCGCGTTCGGCGAGGGTTAACTTTACACATAAAATACACATATAAATGCACACACCGACAGACACTGCACAAGAAGACACATACAGGTAAACCTCTATTTAGCACGGGGTTGCATTACGGAAAAACTGTATCTAAATCAAAACGTCCCAAATAGAAACGCTATTTCCCGTTTGGTCCCATTATATAACCAGAGATGCGTTCTTTTCACAAAATTTTCGGACCTTAAACCCAGTAAACAACACACAAAACCACACAACATAACACACAAATTAACACACATAGGCAAGACGGGTTACTTGGGGGTAACTCTACAGTATTGTACTTTAATACCGGCAATGTTTAATACAGTAACTACTGGCAAACTTTAACACTGGCCGTGTGACAGTGGGAATGGCACTTACAGCTTCCCCGCTCATCTTGATGTTGTGGAGCCCATCGCGTCTTTGAAATCTTTGAAACCACCCTCTGCTAGCACTGAACGATTGTAGCCTTCGCCTTCCTGATCATTTAACTCCCTAAACAATGATTTTGCTTTCTCTTGGATAACCAGGTATAGTAGTATATAACAACAACAACAACTTCGATTTATATAGCGCCCTCCACCCCAGACAGCGTCTCAGAGCGCTTCACAGTAGCGGATCCCGGGACCGAGCCAGGAGCAGGGGCAGGAAGGTGAGTGGTATATTAAGCTGGTTCTTAATTTAAGCGCTCTGAGGCACCTTCCGGCGTGGAGGGCACTGTATAAATCAAAGTTGTTGTTGTTCCGATCCTCAATCCAGACACTCAGCATTCTTTCCATGTTTTCCATCACATCACTCCTATGTTTTGCTAATCTGCTTGCACTTGCAGCTGTAACACACCTTGATCTTGCCGGTATATTGTCCTTATTCTGCTTTATAGTAGCCACCTTTGATCTAGCCCAAAAGCCCTCCCAACGTCCCTACCTATTTCACCAGAATCGATGCGCTTTATCACCTCCTATGTGGTATTTAAAGTGCTGACTTTGCGGGGTTTCTGGCCGCTGGTGGTATTACTGCTGTTTATTTCACTTACAGTACTGCTCTCTTCCCGACACGGTATAAACGGTACAGGCTGTAAATCGCTCGAAGTTGCTCGGGAATGTTTGGAAATGACTGTAGTACTGATGTGGCTTGGTGTTGCTTCAAAATCAGCTGGCGTTTAAACAGTGACGTGCCGACATGCTATTGGCCAGTTCAAACGCTTGGATATCAGGTGCGAGCGCGATTTACCTGCGAATACAGTATGGACTGGGTATATGGACAAAAAGGACACGCGAAATGTGACCGTGTTATTCAAAATATGTACTGCGCATGCGCCAAAAATAATTTGGTCCTTAAAATGAATCCAAGTGTCCTATATCGATCAAAAGGTGTTAAGTAATTGAAACACCCTAAATAGAAGTGTCCTAAATAGAGGCTTACCTGTACACACAAATACACGCAAACAAATGCACACACAGAGAACAGGGAAATGTAGAGAGAGAGATTGCTGGCAGAGATATGAGGATTTACATATTTACTTATCAAAATTACAAAATATTAGGGCTCACGCAAACAAGTGTAACATATTCGCATGGATTGGAGAGTGGAAAACAGAGTAGGGATAAAGGGTCCTTCTCAGATTGGCAGGTTGTGACTAGTGGGGACACGGATCAGTGCTTGGGCCTCAACTGTTTACAGTCCACATCAATGGCTTAGATGAGGAAATCAAGCTTAACAAATATAAATTTGCACACGACACGAAGATAGGTGGGAAAGTGCACTGTGAGGATGACACAGGGAGAATGAAAAGAGATATTAGACAAGTTAAGTGAGTTGGCAAGAAGGCAGCATATGGAGTATAATGTGGGGAAGTGATCACCGATGGTCTCAAGACCTTTCTTTTCGAATGGGCTTCACTCTCTCACCCTCTCCTCATCTCAAGCCCCAGCCTTTGTCCAAGTCCCTGACTCTCCAGTACCTTGGCATCCTCCCAGTGTAAAAGGTGCCCTGTTGTTGTTGTTGTTGTTAATCCTGGCCCAGTTAAGAGGCACAGACATGAACTCATATTCAGGTTAATGTTAAAATTAATCTTACATCTGATAGAGAACCTTTCACCTCGGGAGATACAGACACACAAACAGACACAAAAACACACATATAGATATTATTATATACTGTACACAGATGCACTCAGCGAATGATACAAACCAACAGCACCTGCATAGACAAAAAACAAAGCAACAACAAAATTACATTTTTTAAGCGACTTTCACGTTGGGATACACAGATCAAATATGCACAAACACACAAACAAAAACATGCACACAAACACACGTACACAGACATGCACACACCCAAACGCAGACACCGACAGACATGTACACATACACAAATGCACCACCCAGACCCAAACACACTACACACAGAGACACACAAATACATACACGTAACCACAAATACACACAGAAACACACCGACAGAAACAGACACCCACCCACTGATAGACGCAAACACCCACATACCAACACACCTATACAGACACATATATCCTGCAGCTCAGTGGTTATAGCACTCGCCTTACAAGCGAGAGACCTGGGTTCGATTCCAGGAAGAGCAAAACCTTAGGCTCGTTTCCTTATGCCTGATAATAAATCCCTCAAAAATAAACAATAATAAAATGGTCATTTCAATCCACTAGTTTATGAGACACTGCTGTGCGCAATTGGCTGCCGCATTTCGCCCACAAATTTTGTCAATCCACTTTATAGTATATTCAATCAACTGCTTTGAAACACCTAGAATTATAGAATTTTGCAGCACTAAAGGAGGCCATTCGGCCCATCAAGTGACCTTTTGGATACACACTCCCATCTACATATACTGCAAATTCTCACCCATTTGAGAGCCACATGAGAGACTTATTATGAAATTAAAGGCCCATGGCGTAAAAGGGACAGTGGCAGCGTGGATCCACAACTGGCTGCGAGACAGAAAGCAGAGAGTTGCAGTGAGCGGCTGTTTTTCAGATTGGAGGGAAGTGAGCAGTGGTGTGCCACAGGGATCGGTTTTGGGACCATTGCTCTTTGTAATCTACATCAATGATCTGGACTTGGGTGTACGGAGTACAGTTTCCAAGTTTGCAGATGACACTAAGTTAGGGAGAATAGTAAACAGTGAGGAGGATAGTAGCCATCTGCAAGAGGATATAGACAAATTGGTAAAGTGGGCAGACACATGGCAGATGAAGTTTAATGCAGAGAAGTGTGAGGTGATGCATTTTGGGAGAAGAAATGCAGGGAGGCAATATAGGCTAGATAGTACAATTTTAAATGGTGTGAAGGAACAGAGAGACCTGGGGATTTGTGTCAGTGACTCGTTGAAGGTGGCAGGACAGGTAGACAAGGCTGTTAAGAAGGCATATGGGATACTAGGCTTTATAAATAGGGGTATAGAGTACAAAAGTCAGGAAGTGCTGACTAACCTCTATAAGACTGGTGAGGCCTTAGCTGGAATACTGTGTTCAATTCTGGTCACCACACTACAGAAAGGATGTGAAGACATTGGAAAGGGTACAAAGAAGATTTACTAGGATGGTGCCAGGATTGAGGGACTTCAGCTATGAGGAGAGGCTAGATAGGCTAGGGTTATTCTCTGGAGCAGAGAAGATTGAGAGGAGACCTAATAGAGGTTTATAAGATCATGAGGGGTTTCGACAGGGCAAATAGAGAAAAACTATTTCCACTCGTGGGCGAATCTGTGACTCGTGGTCACAGATTTAAAATAGTTTCAAGGCGAAGTAGAGGGGAGCTGAGGAGAAATTTTTTCACTCAGCGAGTTGTTCGAATCTGGAATGCATTGCCTGAAAAGGTGGTGGAGGCTGATTCGATAACAACTTTTAAAAGGGAATTAGATCTTTATTCAGGGAGAACAGGTCTATTAGGCTATGGGGAGCGGGCAGGGCAGTGGGATTGAATCGCTCTTTTCAAAGAGCCGGCACAGACTAGATGGGCCGAATGGCCTCCTTTTGTGCCGTAAAATTCCATGAATCTATGAATCTATGGAGCTCCACACGGTGGGAGCGGAGAAACTGAAGGCCCGGCCTCCAATGGTGGGGCGGTTCGGGCGGGAGTGGGGTGGGGGGGGGGGGGCTTGGAGCAAACCAAGTCCTGCTGAAGGGAGGGTATGGGTGGGTGGGCTTGTAGGGGGAGAGTAGGTCGGAAAGATAGGGCGGGGCAAGGCCATGTAAGGCCTTGAAGGTGAGGACGAGGATCTTGAACTCGATCCTCTGGAGGGTGGGGAGCTAGTGGAGATGGGCGAGGGTGGGGGTTATGTGGTCACGGAGGTGGGTGTGGGATAGTACACGGTAGGGAACGGCGATATGGGAATTTTCCGTATATGGATATATCGGTTGGCTCATATCGAGATATACCGAAATACCGATATTTTCAGTTTTTTCGTACTGCGCATGTGCGCGCGCATCGGAGTGCGCGCGCATTCGGGGCCTATCTTCTCAGGAGGTAAATATCTTTCTCTCTCTGTGTCTCTCACTCTCTGTGTTCTTCTGTCTGTGTCTCTCTATGTCTCTCTCCCTCTCTCACATCCCCACCCCCCATCTCTATCTATCTGTATATTCGAGCACAATATGCCGTCTCTACCCCCACCCCCCCCGCCGTCCCTCTCTCGCACCCCCCACCCCCATCGTCTCTCTCCCCCACCACCCCCCCAGCCATCTCTTTCCCCCTCCCCACCCCCCCTCCCTGCCGTCTCTCTCTCCCTCCCCCCCCCCAGCCGTCTCTCTCCCCCTCTCCTTCCCCCCCCCCTGCCGTCTCTCTCCCTCCCCCCCCAGCCGTCTCTCTCCCCCTCTCCTCCCCCCCACTCCTCCCCCCCCCCCCCCCGCCGTATCTCTCCTCCCCCACCCCCCCCCCGCCGTCTCTCTCTCCCTCACCCCCAGCCGTCTCTCTCCCCCTCCCCCCAGCCGTCTCTCTCCCCCTCTCCTCCCCCCCCCCCCCAGCCGTCTCTCTCCCCCTCTCCCCCCCAGCCATCTCTCTCCCCCTCTTCCCCCCAGCCATCTCTCTCCCCCCCAGCCATCTCTCTCCCCCTCTCCCCTCCCCCAGCCATCTCTCTCCCCTCTCCCGCCCCCCAGCCGTCTATCTCCCCCTCCCCCCAGCCTTCTCTCTCCCGCTCTCCTCCTCCCCCAGCCGTCGCTCTCCCCCTCTCCTCCCCCCCCCCCCAGCCGTCTCTCTCCCCCCTCCCAGCCGTCTCTCTCCCCCTCTCCCTCCCCCAGCCATCTATCTCCCCCTCCCCCCAGCCGTCTCTCTCCCCCTCAACCCCCCCTAGCCATCTCTCTCCCCCTCACCCCCCCCCAGCAGTCTCTCTCCGCCTCACCCCCCCCACCCACAGCCGTCTCTCTTCCTGAAAAGGTGACTCGATGGGCCGAATGGCCTCCTTTTGTATCATAAGATTCTATGATTATATGATTCAACAACAACAACAACTTCAATTTATACAGCGCCCTCCACACCGCACGGTGTCTCAGAGCGCTTTACAATAGCGGATCCCGGGACCGAGCCAGGGGCAGGGGCAGAAAGGTGACCAAAGGCGCGGTCGAAGAGAAAGGTCTTCAGCTGTGACCTGAAGCTGGTAAGAGAGGGGGCGAGGCAAATGGGGTGAGGAACGAAGTTCCAGAGCCTCGGGGCGTAGTGGCTGAAGGCACGGCCACCAAGGGTGGAGTGAAGGATTCGGGGGACATGGAGGAGGACAGACCTAGAGGAATGAAGGCAGCGGGTGCTGGGTTGGGGGGAGAGGAGTTCAGAGAGATAGGGGTTGCAGAGGAGTGGAGGGATTTGAAAACAAGGGTGAGGATCTTGAAGTCGATCCTCTCTGGGATAGGAGCCAGTGAAGTCTGGCAAGGACTGGGGTAATGGGGGAGCAAAGCTTGGGGCGGGTGAGTATGCGGGCGGCAGAGTTCTGGATTAGCTGGATTTTGTGGTTTGTGTTGGAGGGGAGATCGGAGAGGAGGGCGTTGCAATAGTCCAGGCCGAGAGGTGACAAAGGCCTGGACCAAGGATTCTCTGTATGCAGATGACACCCAACTCAATCTTTCTGCCTCTACACTCAATTCCAGGACCACTGATGTCCTGACAGACTGCCTGTCAGACATCAAGTTCTGGATGAGAGCTAACTTTCTACAGTTGAATAAAAACATAAGAACATAAGAATTAGGAGCAGGAATAGGCCATTCGAACCTTCGAGCCTGCTCCGCCATTCAATTCGAACTGGTTGCTCAGCGGATGACTGAGCCAGAGACAAACTGGCCGGTTGAAAGAAGGAAGTTATTTCCAAGCTTGACTTCCCAAGTGTGCATCGCTAGGGCCTGCATCCTCACAAGTGCGCATGCGCGCGGGTATACGCCACAGACACGCAAGTTTTATGCGCGTTACGCAAAAATGTGAGGCTTTTTTTCTTTGCGTATAGTTGAATTTGCAATCAAGAAAGTCGCGTTCGGCGAGGGTTAACTTTACACAAAAAATACACATATAAATGCACACACCGACAGACACTGCACAAGAAGACACATACAGGTAAACCTCTATTTCGCACGGGGTTGCATTACGGAAAAACTGTATCTAAATCAAAACATCCCAAATAGAAACGCTATTTCCCGTGTGGTCCCAGAGATGCGTTCTTTTCACAAAATTTTCAGACCTTAAACCCAGTAAATAACTCACAAAACCACACAACATAACACACAAATTAACACACACAGGCAAGAAGGGTTACTTGGGGGTAACTCTACAGTATTGTACTTTAATACCGGCAAAGTTTAATACAGTAACTACTGGCAAACTTTAACACTGGCCGTGTGACAGTGGGAATGGCACTTATAGCTTCCCCGCTCATCTTGATGTTGTGGAGCCCATAGCGTCTTTGAAATCTTTGAAACCACCCTCTGCTAGCACTGAAAGATTGTAGCCTTCGCCTTCCTGATCATTTAACTCCCTAAACAATGATTTTGCTTTCTCTTGGATAACCAGGTATAGTAGTATATAACAACAACAACAACAACTTCGATTTATATAGCGCCCTCCACCCCAGACAGCGTCTCAGAGCGCCTCACAGTAGCGGATCCCGGGACCGAGCCAGGAGCAGGGGCAGGAACGTGAGTGGTATATTAAGCTGGTTCTTAATTTAAGCGCTCTGAGGCACCTTCCGGCGTGGAGGGCACTGTATAAATCAAAGTTGTTGTTGTTCCGATCCTTTTAAAAGGGAATTAGATCTTTATTTAGGGAGAACAGGTCTATTAGGCTATGGGGAGCGGGCAGGGCAGTGGGATTGAATCGCTCTTTTCAAAGAGCCGGCACAGACTAGATGGGCCCAATGGCCTCCTTTTGTGCTGTAAAATTCTATGAATCTATGAATCTATGAATCTTCAGCGTGGACTTGCCACGTTTTTATACTGGCATCAATTGTATGATCGGTGTTGAGGCCATCATTATGGTGCTTCGGTTCATGGGTTGCTGTGGAACGGTTAAAGAAAAGCAAATGTATCCAGCAAGAGCTGTCAGGGACAAAACAAAAATTACATGTATTGCATCATACACAATCTTCTGGGATAGTGGAGAGAAGTAATCGAATATTAAAAACAATGTTAAAGAAAGTGCGTTCAGAAAACCCGACAAAATGGTCAACTATATTACCAATTTGCCCAATGGTAATTAGATCAACACCACATAGCACAACTAAAGTTTCTCCATACCAGGCTATGACAGGGAGAGTGATGAAAACACCAAGATACCTGCTGGTACCCGCCTCATTAACTACACCTATTCTTCATGGAACTGTGGGAGAAGTGTGGTTAGGAAAAATGGTGGAGACTATTCAAGAAACAAATACATTTGCGGCAAAAGAAATTGGAAAATCTAAAACCCGGATAAAGAAATATTTTGGCAAAAAGGTGCGGCCATATGATTATCAGATTGGAGACCAAGTAATGGTACTGGATTATGGAACCAAGTAGCATATCTGTTACCAAAGTGGAAAGGACCATTCCCGATAGTGGACAAAGCTAGTTCTGCAGTATACTTGATCCAGTTCACTGAAAAGGCAGGAAAGACAAAGATGACGAGGTGGCATCACATAAACCAGCTCGAAAGTGTACCTCATATCGGAAACATAACTGCCGAGTAACCAGATGCTACGTTTGATATTACAGGATAACGAACGGATCATGGAGTTGCTGATCATCTTCCTGCTGAGTCTTTCAATGAAGTCTGGAGATGGAACAACTTGAAGTACAGAACGGACGACCGGAGCTAAACATGGAGCGGCTCTTGTCTTCCTGAAAAATCACATCCTTAAAAGCTGTTAGCCAATCAGCATTTGCCACTGTGCCAAAATTCTGCCCTATTTTATTTAACCCATGCCCCTTCTAATGGATTTGTCCACTCCCTATTAAGTTGCAATCAAACCACTTGCAGTTCAATCGTAAGCGAGAGATCCAAAATATTATTTTCTCATGCTCAAGGTGGGGACTGTAAGAATATGGTGGAGGTCACATGGTCTGTGATGCGGGCCAGGCTGAGGTTATCTTTTGTGTTGAAGTCAGTGCCCACTGTAGCAGCTGGAGAGACAGTAACTGAATTGCACCCGAGATAGTCACTGGCCTCTCAACACATCCCAAACGCTGACACCAGACTCAATAATAAATCATAATAGTAATCATTAGAAGGGGACATTTTATATCACTGTTCACACTACAGGGGCTAAAGGGCTCAGATCAAGACTATACTGAGTGACGTTAGGCCCACAATTCCATTCTGTATCAGCCTGGGAGGTTTACGTTGTTATTAATAACAATGAGGATGTCCCAATGTGTTTCACAGTTTGAACATTGAAGAGGATTCTGGCCAACGTGGCAGCCCAACTGGCCACAGCTGGAATCTGGGCCTGATTCCATCTGATTCCCCACTTTTCCCCTAATCCCGTGGAGCTCCTGTGGCTTAGTGGTTAGAGCACTTGTGTTGCAAGCTGGGGAGACCAAGTTGGGGAGACCTGTGTTCAAATCAAGGCAGGTCAGGGTGAAACCTTGGGCAAGTTTCCTTACACCATACGCCCAATAATAATAATCCCTCCAAAAAAAAAACACAATAATAAAATTGGTCATTTCAATCCATGACTGTTTGTGGGACGGACCAGTATCCAAGGTTGTCTCAGTGCAGGGGACTGTGCACCTGGTGTTGTGTATACAAGTTGTTTCTCTTCCTTTTGATCAACGTTGCTGACCAAGCCTGTGTTTTGGATAGATTGTTTTCATTGGTGCATGCTTGGAACTAACTACAGTACGGTTTAATACATTTTTAATACCTCCATACCCCAACACCACCATTGATATTCAGTGATATTGATATTCAATGATATTCCCTTGTTATTCAGTGAACTCGGTTTGTGATAAAAAAACTAAAAGCAGAATTTGTTGGGAACACTCAGCAGGTCTGGCAGCATCCTTAGAGAGAGGAAAATGATGTTGCAGGTCAAGGAACATTCATCATAACTGGGGTACGGAGCAGTTTGTAAGGACAGACATAGAAGTGGGGAAACAACAATAATAACAACAATAAAATGACATTGCTAGAGCGCCTTTCACATCGGGAGGATGTCCCAAGGCACTTCAAGAATGACAAAGAAAAACAATAAGTGGAGGACAATAACAACAACAAGTAACATTTGTGAAACACTTTTTACATCAGGAAGGTGTCCAAAGTCATTGAACAGTTGGGGATCAGGACAGATGATGATGAGACCACAGAGCTGTTGATGATGCAAGACAAAATAATGCATCACTGATAGATTTGATGAAGAAAAGATGTGTCTGAAACCCAGGTGATGTATGAATACAAGAGGACGACAGAGAGAAGATGGGAATTGTTGATAACGTCTGAATTGTTTAACATGAATGCTGAAATGGTTGAAAAAGTGTTTAGGAGCTGGACAAGGTAGTTTTCCTTGAGCTTGCGATGTGCTTGAGTTGAACAGCGTAATAGGCCATGGAGGGTGAAAGAGATTTGAATGTAGCCGACCAATACAGTGGTGTAACAATCAAAGGTATGAATTGATAACATGAACTAAACTTGCCCTGATGTAAAACGTGTTTCACAAATGTTATGCTGTTGTTGTTATTGTCCTCGATCTTCAAACTTGGAAATTTTACTCCTTAAAGTCCAATTCATTTACTATATATACATGAGAAACAGCAGTGGTCATAATACCAAACTTTGGGTGACATCACTGCCCACTTCCCTCCAATCTGAAAAGCAACAGTTCACCACCATACTCTACCTTCTGTAACCATGCTGCTACTGTCCCTGTAATAATGTTGGCTTCTATTTTGCATGCAAGTCTCTTACGAGTATTTTCCTCACATCCATGGCTTTGCCCCCTCCTATCTCTCTGACCTGCTGACTCCCTACCAACATGCCCTTTCCCCAGTACTGACATTAGGTTGACTGGCCTATAGTTCCCGGATTTATCATTCTCTCCTCTTCGGTACAGGGGAAGTAACGTTTGCTACAGGGGAGTAACACTTGCCAGATTAATGTATATAAATAATATAGATGATAATAATAGATAATAATGATATAGATAATAATAATAATATAGATAATAATAATATAAATAATATAAATATGAGAGAGAGAGAGATAGACACTGAGAGACACATTGAAAGAGATCAACGGAAAAGGAGACAGCGGGAGAGAGACTGTGATAGAAACTGGAGAGAGAGAGAGAGAGAGAGAAGTAAAGAAAATGAGATAGATGGATATATTTGCCCTGCAGGGTGTCTGACTCTTGCAGAAATCCACCAGTGACCTTAAAATTCTCCAAATCAAGCTGAAGTTTGTACACACACGAAAATCCCAAAGATAAATCGATGGAATGGAACGTTTCCTCTCCCTAGAGGGACAAAACCTGCTTAACCTAATTCTGCAGATTATGCGCACAGGTTGGAAAGAGCCAACACCACGGACCCCAGAGTGTGCCTTGGAGTAACTAGTGGAGTCTAACCAGGTAAACCACATAGCTTACGATCAAGAGCATCTGTCTGTCAAGGTCTCCTGCTGTTGTCTGAAAATGTCCAAAATCCCCATTCTCACCTTCAACGCTCTCCTTGGCCTTGATCCTCTCTCATTCTGGGATCTTCTAACCCATTCACAACTTGTCTGCTGCCGCCACTCAGTGGGCTCCAGCCTGCTTCTTGTCCCTTGCCTGGCCCATCCCACCATCGTTGGTCTCATGGCTTTTCTTTTTGACTGGGCCTCAATGTTCTCCCAATGTGAAAGGCTCCCAATATGTAAATGTAATGTGTTGTTGTTGAAACCCACCAAGTGCTCCCTGGACCCCATCCCCACCCCTCTCCTTATCTCCCAGATACACCTCCTTGCTCCAATTCTTGCTGACGTACTCAACCTGACACTTTCATCTGGCATCAATCCCTCCCTCCTCAAAATGTCCACCATCACCCCCATCCTCAAGAACACTTCCCTTGATGTGTTGCAGCTCTCAAGCTACTGGCCCATCTCCAACCTCCCCTTCCTGTCAAATGTGCTTCAAAGAGTCGTTGCCTCCCAACTTGACCTCCTTACTCTCATCCCACACCCTTCACGAGCCCCTCCATTTAAGTTTCCGCACTGCCCATAGCACAGAAACTGCTCTGGTCAAGGTTATTAATGGACTACACAATCCTCCTCTCCTCCCACCTCAAACTTCAAGGTTCTGTCCTCAACTGGTTCCGTTCCTACCTTTCACACTGCCTCCACTTTGTGTCCGCCAATGACTTTGCCTCCAACCCCCGCATCATCTCTTGTATAATTCCTCAAGATTTCGGATTTCTGTGCTTGGTCCCCACTTCTTCACCCCCTTTATGCCACCCCTCAGCGACATCATCCGCAGATATGGGGTAAATTTCCACATGTATGCGTATGACACCAACTCTACCTTTCTGCTTCCACCCTCAACTCCAAGACTACCAGCGTCCTGACTGCCTGTCTGACATTGACTCAGCTGAATGTCCAAAAGATGGAGACCCTCCTGATTGGCTTGTGTCAGTGCCTCCGTACCTCAGGCGCTGACATCATTAGCATCCAAGGCTGCTCCCTCCACCTCTCTAAGCCAGTCAGGAACCTGGGCGTCTTCCTTCCTGAAATGTCCTTCCTCCCCCACATACGCGCCATGACCAGTACTGGCTTCCACCACCTTGGCAACATCGCCAGACTCCGCCACTGCCTCACCCCTCAGGCTGCCGAAACCCTCGTCCACGCATTCATCATGTCACGGCTCGACTATGGAAATTCCCTCATCCTCGGCCTTCCTCGTTCTTCACTACACAAGCTGTAGATCATCTAGAACTCTGCAGCTCATGTCCTCATCCATACCAGGCTCTGTGACCACATCACTTCTACCCTCTCCTGCCTCCATTGCCTCCCCATCCCCCAGTGGATCGAATTCAAGATCCTCATCCTCACTTTCAAGGCCATTCATAGCCTTGCCCCCTCCTTAATTCTCTAATCTGCTGTCCCCCTATGAATCTCCCCGCCCTCTCCGTTCAGCGGGCTCTGGCTTGCTCAATATTCTCCGCCCAACCCGCCCTACATTCGGTGGACGGGCTTTCAACCTCTCTGCCCCCTCACTCTGGAACTCCATCCCACAGTCCCCTCACCTCGCTCCCGTCCTCGCCTCCTTCCAGGTCAGTCTCAAGACCCTCCTCTTCAACCGTACCTTCTGCTGCCCCGACCTCTCTCTCCCTCCCCTCCTAACTTTCTCTCGCCCCTCTGCCCTACCATGCCCCTCTTCCTTGCTCGGGTCCCGGCGTGACTGTTCAGTGCCTTGGGACATCCTCCCGACGTGAAAGGCGCACTATAAATGTCATTCTGTTGTTGTTGTTAATCCTAACTGCAGTTAAGAGGCAAACTTCTGGTAAAGATTATAATGAATCTTACATCTGATAGAGAACCTTTTTACAAAAGGGAAATCATGCTTAACTAATCTTTTAGAGTTTTTTGAGGAAGTATCTAGCAGGTTGGATAGGGGGAAACCAGTAGATGTGGTAAATTTTGATTTTAAGAAGCCATTTGATAAAGTGCCACACAAAAGGCTATTGCACAAAGTCAACAACAACAACAAATTACATTTATAGAGCGCCTTTCACGTCGGGAGGACGTCCCAAGGCGCTGCACAGGAGGCGTGTGACCCGAGCTGAGAGGGGAGTGTTTGGGAAGGGGTGAAACACGAAGGGGAGGTCGAAAAATTCGGGGTGGAACAAAAGGCACGATCGAAGAGGAAAGTCTTCAAACCGGCCTTGAAAGAGGAAAGGGAAGAAACGAGATGGAGGGATTGAGGGATGGCATTCCATAGGGTGGGAGCGGAGAAACTGAAGGCCCGGCGGTTCGGGCGGGGGGCTTGGAGCAGGCCAAGTCCTGTTGAACGGAGGGTCCGGGTGGGCGTGTAGGGGGAAAGTAGATTGGTTAAATAGGGCGGGGCAAGGCCGTGTAAGGCCTTGAAGGTGAGAACGAGGATCTTGAACTCGATCCTCTGGAGGATGGGGAGCCAGTGGAGACGGGCGAGGGTGGGGGTTATATGGTCGCGGAGGCGGGTGCGGGATAGTACACGGGCTGCAGAGTTTTGAATGACCTGCAGCCTGTGAATGGAGGAACTGGGGAGGCCGATGAGGAGAGAGTTCCCGTAGTCCAGTCCGTGAG
Source organism: Hydrolagus colliei (assembly GCA_035084275.1). NCBI lineage: Eukaryota > Metazoa > Chordata > Chondrichthyes > Chimaeriformes > Chimaeridae > Hydrolagus > Hydrolagus colliei. The sequence continues at coordinate 1,266,280 of CM068778.1, forward strand.
GTGATGTGTGCGTGCACGAGTGTTTCGGCAGCGCGGGGGGTAAGATAGTTGCGGAGCCTGGCAATGTTGCGCAGGTGGAAATAAGCGGTGCCGGTCAAGGCGCGGATGTGGGGGAGGAAGGAAAGTTTTTGATCGAACATGATGCCGAGGTTCCTGATTGGCTTTGTGAGGTGGAGAGTACAGCCTTGGATGTTGAGGTTGGCATCGCCCGATGTGCGGAGGCGCTGGCTTGAGCCAATCAGGAGGGCCTCGGTCTTACTCACATTCAATTGCAAGAAGTTGTCCCTCGTCCAGGACTCGATGTCGGACAGACATGCTGTCAGAACATCGATGGTCTGGGGGTTGAGGGATGAGGCAGAAAGGTACAACTGGGTGTCGTCCGCATACATGTGGAAATTTATCCTATGTTTGTGGATGACATCGCCCAGAGGGAGCGTGTAAAGGGTGAAAAGGAGGGGGCCTAAAACAAGAGCCATGAGGGACGCCGTGAGAAACTGTGCGGGGGTTTGAAGAAAAACGTTGGAAGAAACAAAGTGTAAACGGTGGGTCAGATAGGAATGGAACCAGTCAAGCACTGTGCCTTGAAGGTTGAGGTGGGAGGAAAGACGTTGGAGGAGGATGGTGTGATCGACTGTGTCGAACGCAGCAGACAGGTCAAGGAGGACGAGGAGGTAGAGGGAGCCCTGGTCACAGGCGGTTAGGATGTCATTTGTAACCTTAGCCAGGGCAGTTTCTGTGCTGTGAATTGGGCCCACGAGATTAATGGGAACATATTAACATGGATAGATGAGTGGCTAACGGATAAAAAAAAACAGAGAGTAGCAGTAAACGGGTCATTCTCGAATTGGCAGGATGTAACTAGTGGAGTGCCACAAGGATCAGTGCTTGGGCCTCAGCTATTAACAATTTACATCAAGTATCTAGACGAGGATATTGAATGTAACGCGTCTAAATTCGCAGATGACACTAAACTAGGTAGCAGAGTGAGCTCTAAGAATGATCCAAAAAGATTGCCATGGGATATAGATAGACTAGGGGAGTGGGCAGGTAGGTGGCAGATGGAATTTAACGTGGGGAAATGTGAAATTATTTACCTAGGTAACAAAAATAAAAACATTGATTATTTTCTAGACGGGGAGTGGTTAGATAGTGTTACTTTCAAAGGGATTTGGGTGTCCTTGTACACCAATTCCAAAAAGTTAGTTTGCAGGTGCAGCAAGCAACTAAGAAGGCGAACAGCATGCTAGCGTTCATTTCAAAAGGTTTAGAGTATAAGAGTAGGGAAGTCTTGCTGCAACTGTATAGGGCTCTGGTGAGACCGCACCTAGAGTATTGTGTGCAGTTTTGGTCTCCTTATTTACAAAAGGACATACTTGCCTTAGAGGGGGGTGCAGCATAGATTCATTAGGTTAGTTCCTGGGATGAGGGGACTGACCTATGAGGATAGGTTGAATGAACTAGGGCTGTATTCTCTGGAGTACAGAAGAATTAGGGGGGATCTTATTGAAACATACAAGATTCTTAAAGGGCTGGATAAAGTAGACACTGGGGGACTGTTTCCCCTGGAAGGAGAATCTATAACCAGGGGGTCACAGTCTTTAAATTAAGGGTCAGCCTTTTAGAACAGAGTTGAGGAAACATTTCTTCACTCAGAGGGTTTTTGGAATTTATGGATTTCACTACCCCAGAAGGCTGTAGATGCTCAATCCTTGAATATTTTCAAGGCTGAGACTGATAGATTTTTTTAAAATAGAGGGATTGTGGGATATAGGGATAGGGTAGGTACCGTATATCTCCGAGTATAAGGCGCACCCACGTATAAGGAGCACGCCCCACTTTTGAGCTTTTCTTGGTGAAAAAAAACCGGAAGCATTTTCAATGATATTGCCGGCAGAAGGGATGAGAGACAGGTAGGTAGGGAGAGAGAGAGGCAGGCAGCCAGGGAGGGAGAGAGGGATGCAGGGAGGGAGGCAGGGAGAGAGAGAGGGAGAGAGGCAGGCAGGGAGAGAGAGAGGGAGAGAGGCAGGCAGGCAGGCCGGCAGCCAGGAGAGAGAGGGAGAGAGGCAGCCATGATCTTATTGAATGGCGGGGCAGGCTCGAGAGGCCGAATGGCCTACTCCTGCTCCTAATTCTTATGTTCTTATCTTATGTTCTAAAACCTTTCACCTCAGGATGTATAGACCCAAACACACACCCACAATACACACCCACCCACGCACACACATACACAGACTGACTGACAGTCATTAACACAAACAGACATATACAAACAAACAAAACTTACATTTATATAGCGCTTTTCACGTCGAGAGGACATCCCAAGGCGCTGAAAAAAATGTATACACAAAAATACGGTTACAGCTCAATAGTCCGAAGGTTTGTTAGTCTAAAAGATTCATTAGTCCGAAGCTTCCCCTAACCCTAACCTTAAGAATGGAAATGTTCGGATTAACAAACCTTATTTCATTGTCGGTTCGGACTATCGAGCTTCCCTCCAATCTGAAAAACAACCGCTCACTACAACTCTCTGCTTTCTGTCTCGCAGCCAGTTGTGGATCCACGCTGCCACTGTCCCTTTTACGCCATGGGCCTTTAATTTCCTAATAAGTCTCTCATGTGGCACTTTGTCAAATGCCTTTTGAAAGTCCATGTAAACTACATCAACTGCGCTACCATTATCCACCCATTCCGTTACCTCATCAAAAAATTCTATCAGATTTGTAAGGCAAGATTTGCCTTTAACAAATCCATGGTGACTGTCCTTTATTAGCCTATATCTTTCTAAGTGAAGATCTACCTTGTCCCTGATTATGGACTCTAGAAGTTTGCCCACTACCGACGTTAGACTGACTGGTCTGTAGTTACCAGGCTTGTCCTTCTGCCCCTTTTTATACAAGGGAGTAACATTAGCTATCCTCCAGTCCTCTGGCACGACCCCTGTGTCCAAGGAAGATTGAAAGATCGTGGCCAGAGTCCCTGCTATTTGCTCCCGTGCCTCACTTAGTAACCTAGGGTGCATCCCATCCGGACCAGGTGACTTATCCACCTTGAGCAACGTCAACCTTTTTAGCACTTCCTCTCTGGTTATAATTATTCTATCCATTTCTCCTACCCTCTCCTGTAATACCATGGCATTGGCTGTATCCTTTTCTTTTGTGAAGACAGAGGCGAAGTACTCATTCAGTACATCAGCCATGCCCTCTGCCTCCACAATGAGATTTCCTCCTAGGTCCCTAATTGGCCCCACCCTATCCTTGACCAGCCTTTTACTCTTAATATGTTGGTAAAAAACCTTAGGGTTCCCCTTAATCTTACTCGCTAATTGTTTTTCATGCAGTCTCTTTGCCCCTCTAACTTCCTTTTTTAGTTCTATCCTACACTTCCAATATTCTGCTTGGTTCCCTTCTGAATTTTGAGCCTGACACTTATCATAAGCCTCTTTTTTTTGTTTTATTTTGGCCCCGATTTGCTCACAGAGATGCACTCACAGACTATGTGTAGGAGCAGGAGTAGACCATTCAGCCCCTCAAGTCTGCTCCGCCATTTATTAGAATCATGGCTGATCTTCTAATATATTCTAATTCCATTTACACCCCCCCCCCACCCCCAATTGTGTGTCTGTATGTGAGAGACTGAGGGAGACGCACTTACACAGACACACCAAACACAAGCGCACACACAAGCAGACACATGCACACACAAGTGTGTTTGTACATATAAGAGGGAGGGAGAGAGTAAGAGAGAGGCACACAGACATGCAGACACAATGGCAGACACACACAAAGTAAATACAGTACATGGATATAGAGACAAAAAAAAACTACAGAGATAAACAAATGTTAGATTTAGTCAAAGCGTAAGGTCTATTTTAGGTTTTATCAGTAAATCAATGTGTAATAAGTAGAACAATATTAGAAATTTAGGTATAAAACTGAGAAGGCTGCAGGGTTGCAGAAACCAGTCCTGTCTGTAAAACAAAACTGAATGTAGCCAGATTGGCACCAGTGGTAGAAGATGTAGAAAAGATGTTCAGTTAAAGACATCAATTATAACTACTCTTTCTCTTGTCAAGGGTGGGAAGTCACGGAGTAAGGGAGGAGGCAAACGAAACAGGACTGGGTAGATGGGGAGGTGTTTTCAGGAAACAAGGCAAGTATCACCAAGAATCAGGAGACACCAGGATGACTAATGGGGGAATAATTACATGTAAAATAGTTGTTTTAGAGTAAACGAGGCTGGTGGAAAAATATAGAGATAGGAGGGGAAGAGTGGCTCATCACAACAGTGGGGAATATTCTCAAGGTGGAAGCGAGATCTCCAGCCTGGCACTGTTGGAACTACTGTTGTACTACTGGAATGGGTAGTACAATTTCATTTGTTCTGTGTTATAGGCAGCAAAGTGACAATTACAGGAGCAAGCCTTGGTCTTACTCTCAGTGAATAGGCTAAACAGGGCATGAGAGGGGTGGCTGGTACATGTCGTAAATCCTGAGGACAGGGTTGTTGTCTGTGACTCGGAGTTCATGTTAAGCGCTGCAAAGTATTGTGTAATAAGTATGTAATTGTCTGTGTTCTTGTTAATAAAATTGAGTTGCAAAATATTGGATTGTCTGGTTATTTGATTGGAACCTCGTGTATTAGAAATCCCAACACGGATATACACTCACACTGCACGCACACTCACAGAAACACACAACACACAAATATGTAGAGAAACATACTCAGAAATATTTGAATATTATAACAATGCATTTGATTGAATGATTGACTGAAAGTCGGTGATAACCACCGCACATTTCTGTGAACAGGTAAACACTGAGAACAGGGAAGTGCAGAGAGAGATTGCTGGCAGAGATACCAAGCCCGTACGCAGGTGGGGTGCGACGGGTGCGTACGCACCCCCCCAAATTATAAAAGGTCCACATTTTCCAGGGTAGATAATTGTATTTTTTATCAAATTTAAATACCAAGTAAATTTATTGAACATTTGAGTAACAATCAGTTCTTCAAAACTATGTATAAATTATAAACACACATCTTTGAATGTTTTAGTATTAATATAAAATTATCGAGTTGCACACCAGAATCGGCGTCTACCCCAAAACATACCGCGTCGATAGACCAGTCCATGACGCGGCGAGTCTGTGACTCGTGACTGGATAAACATAGGCGCCAAGACTCAAATCCATCCTCGTTTGGAAATCATCCCGTAAACAGCCACAAGGGACAGCACCACTTCTGGAAGTTAAAATCATCTTTTCATTTGATCACCGTAAGTAAAAATTGCTCAAGTTTTGAGAGGTGTGACTGTAATGCTAGCAAACAATGACAACATATTTACAAGCTTCTGAGAACTTAAAGCTTTTCAGAACCCAACAAAAAAGTTATATGTGTCTGGACGGGAATGCCTATCTTTAAAAAAAATACTCATGGACGTAGGCCTATGCTTTAGCGCCTATTCCACGTGGTGTGTCAATCGGAAATCATCCCGTATACAGTCACTACATAAAAAGGTAGCACCACTTTGTGGAAGCTGAAATCGTATTTTAATCTGATAAATGTAAGTAAAAATGACTTAAGTTTTGATAGGCGTGTTTCTGAAATATCACGTTTCTTGTTTTGTCTTGATTATCACATTTGATTTATATTATTAAAAATGTATTCCTGTAATTAAAAATTGCTTTTAGAGACGTCCACTGGCATGCAAAAAACATATGACCGCAAAGATAAACAGTGCGACTTGATTTCACATTCAGTTTTGTACCCAGAGTGAAAAAACATCAATGTCGCACGGATTTGGCATAAAAATAGTTTCACCGTCATCCGATCGAGCGAACTCGGGCATTGACAACCACACTTCTCCACTGATCCCTTCTCTCCACGCAGCCTGAACACTCCCGCCTGCCAATACCCCAATCGCGATCCAGAGTATCGATGTAGGTTAGGGTCGGTCTACCTCGTGTTCTGTGACCGTGCAATGGTTCCCATAGGATAGTAGCACTATGGACAGTTTCCTCCCGGCTTCTCCAGCTATGTCCGCTAAACCTAAGACGCCTCTGCAGTAATGTCTGTGATACCAGTGTGGTGGTGTACCATATAGCTCACTATTTGTCAGATGCTGTCGCCAGTAAACGTTCAGGGCGTCTCTTAGAAGCCTGGTATATACCTCACGAGTCACCTAATCTCCTGGTCGAGGTTTGCCTAAGTGTCCAGCATTCTGCTCCGTATAGGAGCAACTTTCAGCCCTCGCGTTAATGCACATTCATTATAATATGGAAATCGATATTGGTAGAGCGGTTGACGTATTGGCTTCAAAGCGACCGAGGCGTCTCGAATACGGAACGCTATTAAAGAATTAATTTCCCCTCCCTTATTTTTTCAAGTATTTTTTCGTCAGATCAGTATTGCTTGATGGGTCACTGCCTTTCATTTTGATTCTAAATAAATAAATAAAAACTAACTACACTATTGCTCACAGTTCAACGATATTTTCAGGATAATGCTGATAACAGGCTTGTAACACGTGTGAATTAACTGTTTGACACTGATTTTCAGTTTCTGTATATTTTCTTGTCTTTTATAAAATTTGCTTTGCTGGAATATCTGAGCACATCATTCATACTTTACTCTTACATTATTGTTCATTACAGTCCGAAAGAAATTTAGTCTTAGGATAACAATGCAGAACAACTTATTAATTACCGTCAATCTGTAGTTTATGATCATTTTCTCTTATACGCATACATTTATCAAGCATTCGTCATTGTACTGTGTTAATTGGATTGTAATTTACTTTATCGTTCGCATTCCTTACATCAAAGCTGAAGCGCTTTGGGACGTTGATAAGATGTGGAAAGCGCTATATCAAATGCAAGGATTATTATTATTATTATTATCGAGTCAACAATCGTGTTTGCTTTTATCGGCGAACACATTCGACCTTCCCAACTAGACACGGACTACCGGGGAAAATAAAAACACTGAATAAATAATGATGCTCTTAAACACCAAGGGCATGAAACATTTACCGTTCATATTGGATCTTCTGAATCGATTAAATAAGACCTCAAACTGTGTAAAACGTCGGAGCCTCGAGGGGGCTTCGAGGGCAGCCCGCAAGCCCCCGGCCATTGTTGGTCCCATCACTAGCAATTCGCACCCCCCCAAAAAAAATCCTGCGTACGGCCCTGGATACAGGGGTTTATGTAAACTTTAATAGTATTTACTTTACTTTAATAGTATTCACTTGGAAACACAATGTAGATTCACTCAGTACTTTTATTCCAATTAGGCAACTGAACCACATTTTAAATCTGCACGTCATTCTTTCTAGAATCCTTTTATACTGTCCCACCTCAACCTTCAAGGCACACTCCTTGACTGGTTCCATTCCTACCTGACCCACCGCCTACATTTTGTATCTTCTAACGGTTTCTCCTCAAACCCCCGCACAGTTTCTCACGGCGTCCCCCAGGGCTCTGTACTCGGCCCCCTCCTTTTCACCATTTACACGCTCCCTCTGGGCGATGTCATCCGCAAACATTTCCACATGTATGCGGACGACACCCAGCTGTACCTTTCTGCCTCATCCCTCAAACCCCAGACCATCGATGTTCTGACAGCATGTCTGTCCGACATTGAGTCCTGGACGAGGGACAACTTCCTCCAATTCAACGTGAGCAAGACCGAGGCCCTCCTGATTGGCTCAAGCCAGCGCCTCCGCACATCGGGCACTGCCAGCCTCAACATCCAAGGCTGCACTCTCCACCTCACAAAGCCAGTCAGGAACCTCGGCATCACGTTCGACCAAAAACTTTCCTTCCTCCCCCACATCCGCGCCTTGACCGGCTCCGCTTATTTCCACCTGCGCAACATTGCCAGGATCCGCAACTATCTTACCCCCCGCGCTGCCGAAACACTCGTGCACGCATACATCACCTCACGGCTGGACGACGGAAACTCTCTCCTCGTCAGCCTCCCCAGCTCCCCAGATGTTGTTTGTGACTTTCACAAGCGCAGTCTCTGTACTGTGGGCAGGGCGAAAGCCGGACTGGAGGGGTTCGAAGAGGGAGTGGGAGGAGAGGTGAGCGCGGAGTTGGTTTGCAACAATGTGTTCCAGTGCTTTTGAGAGAAAGGACAGTTTGAGATCGGGCGGTAGTGGCTGGGGTTTGAGGGATCCAGGGAGGGTTATTTAAGGAGTGAGGTGATGGCAGCAGGTTTGAGGGGCAGGGACTGATCCCGTGGAGAGGGTCTGGTTGATGACATCAGCCAGCAGTGGGCAGAGGAGGGGGAGCTGGGTGAGCAGTAGGTTGGTGGGGAGGGGGTCGAGGCAGCAGGTGGTTGGTTTCAAGGAGGTGAGAGTGCGTGAGAGGGAGGAAAGAGAGACTGGGGAGAAGCAGTGTAGGAAGGGGGTCGAGGTGGGAGCTGATGAGGGGATGGGATGGGGGTGGTAGAGGGCGATGAGAGGCAGCAGGATGAGGCTGCCTGGCAGATAGTGTGGATTTTGGGGGAGAAGAAATCCATGATCTCCTCGTACTTCGCATTTGAAGTGAAGATTGAGGGGGTGCACGGAGGAGGTGGTGGGTGGTGGAAAAGAGAACTTTGGGATTGTTATTTGCCTCCAGGATAATGATGGAGTAGTGGCCGTTTTTGCACAACACAAGGAACGGCGGTAGCCGTGCAGATGCTGGAGCCACAGTTGGTGGTGAACCGTGAGACTGGTTTTCTGCCACCTGCCTCGAGCAGCCGGGTTTGGGTTTTTAGGGTGCGGAGATGTGTGTTGTACCAGAGGGAGTGGGTGGGTTTGGAGATGGACCTGGATTTCAGGGGGAAGAGAGAGTTGAAGGTGGAGGAGAGGTGATCATGGAGCAGGTGGACAGCTGGTTCAGGATCGCTGTGGGTGGAAGACCAGAGGGGTATGAGGTCAGAGGATGTGAGGGCCTCTGTGAGTATCTCAGGGGGGAGACTTTTTCATGGGAAGAAAAGTACAGTTGCGGGATTGGTGGAGGAGAGAGGGATGAAAGAGGAGAAGGAGAGAACATAGTGGTCTGAGATGGCCTTATCCGAGATGCTGAGGTTGGAAATGTCAAGGCCATGGGTGATGATGAGGTAGAGAGCGTAGCTACGGTTGTGGGTCGGTTGGTCAATGTGGAGGGTGAGGTTTAGGGAGGAGAGGAGGGCAATGAAATTGGAAATGGTGGTGCAGGGAGAGTTTAGGTGAAGGTTGAAGTCTCCCATGATGAGCAGACGTTCAGAGCAAAGGGACAGAGAGGAGAGGAGAGTGGAGATGTCAGAGAGGAAAGAGCCAGGGGTTTAGGAGGATGATAGAGTAGAAGGATTTTTAAGGAAAGGGAAGAATGGTAGAGCGTGAGGTGCTCGAAGGAGGGGAAACAGCCGGAGGAAGAGGGGGAGAGACCAAGGGAGGTGTTGGAGATGATGGCCACATGGCCACTGTGTTGGTTGGTGCAGTGGTGGAAGGTGTAGCCTGGAGGGGAGGCCTCGACTCTCTAGTCGAGGCCTCCCCTCCTGGCTCTCCCCCAATGCACAGGGTCATTGGGGGAGAGCCAGGTTTCCGTAAGCCCAAGAATATCAATGTTCTCATCCAGGATGAGGCCATAGATAGTGAGGGCTTTGTTGGAAAGGGAGCGGACATTCTGGAGGGAAATGCGGATGGGTTTGCTGGAGGGGGGAGAGGGAGGAGAGAGTGGTGAGGATGGCCATCTGAGGGTCTGTAGGAGAGGTGGGTGTGGGGACAGAGGACGGAGAGTAGGCTGGTGGGGGGAGTGAAGGACAGAGTTAGAGTAGCAGATAGAGGGGGGTGGCAAGACAAACATTGAGGGTGGTGGGGGAGGCTCAGATCGGGGCGGCAGCCAAAACGCGCAGAGACTAGGAGTGAGCGATGAGTGAGCGATGAGTGGGACGGCATCAGCAAAACTATAAGTAAACTTATAAATCCCTGTATCTCTGCCAGCAATCTCTTTCCACACTTCCCTGTTCTCCGTGTTTCCCTGTTAAGATGTGTGGGTAGCACCCCGAATACCGCAGTCCTTGCCAGATTTCACTGGCTCGTTACCATAGAATCACAGAATTTTAACGGCACAAAAGGAGGCCATTCGGCCAATCTAGTCTGTGCCGGCTCTTTACAAAGAGCAACTCAATCCCACTGCCCAGCTCTCTCCCCATAACCTAACAGACCTGTTCTCCCTAAATAAAGATCTAATTCTCTTTTAAAAGTTGTTATCGAATCAGCCTCCACCACCTTTTCAGGAAATGCATTCCAGATTCGAACAACCCGCTGAGTAAACATTTCTCCTCAGCTCCCCTCTACTTCGTTTTGAAACTATTTTAAATCTGTGATCACGAGTCACTGATTCACCCACCAGTGGAAATAGTATTTCCTTATTCACCCTGTCAAATCCCTTCATGATTTTATAAACCTCTATTAGGTTTCCTCTCAATCTTCTCTGTTCCAAAGAGAATAAACCTAGCCTATCTAGCCCTTCCCCATAACCGAAGTCCCTCAATCCTGATATCATTCTAGCAAACCTTCTTTGTACCCTTTCCAATGCCTTAACATTCTTTCTATAGTGTGGTGACCAGAATTAGACACAGTGCTCCAGCTGAAGCCTAACCAAAGTTTTAGAGGTTAGTCAGCACTTCCTGCCTTTTGTACTCTATACCCCTATTTATAAAGCCTGGTATCCCCATATGCCTTCTTAATGGCTTTGTCTACCTGTCCTGCCAGTTTCAAAGAGTCACTATCACAAATCCCCAGGTCTCTCTGTTCCCCCACACCCCTTAAAATTATACTATCTAGCCTATACTGCCTCCCCTCATTTCTTCTCCCCAAATGTATCACCTCTCACTTCTCTGCATTAAACTTCATCTGCCAAGTGTCTGCCCCCTTTACCATTTTATCTATATCCTCTTGCAGATGGTTACTGTACTCCTCACTATTTACTATTCTCCCTAACTTAGTATTATCTGCAAACCTTGGAAACTGTGCTCCCTATACCCAAGTCCAGATCATTAATATATATTAAACAGAGCAGTGGTCCCAATACCACTTCTGTCCCTTTTTATACAGGGCAGTAACAGTAGTAACCCTGCAGTCCTCTGGCATCACCCCTGTGTCCAAGGAAGATTGAAAGATTGTGGCTGGAGTCTCTGCTATTTGCTCCCGTACTTCCCTTAGTAACCTAGGATGCATCCCATCTGGACCGGGTGACTTATCTACTCTTCTGCTCTTCTGTCTCCTTCCCTCTATTTGATGGTCTATAGTGTAGCCTTACAGTGTAACTGCTCCTTTTTTATTCCTTAACTCATATCTATTCACACAGAGAAACACACGCTCATATCCACCCAGGCCTACATACATTCACACACACTCTCATCCACCCAGGCCCACACACTAATACACACACACACACTGGCCCACACACCCTCCTATCCATCGAGACTTATTCATGTTCATACACACTCCTGTGGACCCATGTCCAGCTAGGATCACACACACACATTCGCACAGACTCACAATCACCGAAGGCCATGCAAACCCACACACACTCCTAATCAACCAGCTCACACACACACACTCATACACATTCACCCAGGCCCACAAACAAACTCACACACACTCACATTCGACCAGATCCACACACACTCAAAAATGCCCAGGCACATATACACTAACAGTCACAAACACCCAAGCTCACACATTCTTACACGCAAACTCACATAAAACTGAATATATTGCTGCAGCCCTCGGCCAAGCAGGAAACTGATGTAGTCAGGAAACTCTCTTCTCCCCATTTATACATTGCTGTTACAAACGCAGCTTAACATCACAATTTATTTGAAATGAAGCTACAGTATTTTGACAATATGGTCCATGTTATTGTTCTCTAAGATACGAAACATCACCTTGACAGTGAGGGTCAGTATCTGATCCCTTCCCCAATCAGCCTCACACGGCCACGGGCAGCAAAGATGCTGATCAATAGCGCTCAGAGATGAACCCTGTTAGATTTAATCCTCAATCCCTATTGTTTATTTCCCCAGATGTTTGTGTTGGTTCCTCTATTGCTTTATAACAAGATTATCTATTTTGAAATAGACAATTATAAAAACATTGCTGATAACATAATAGGGGTAAGGTACACAGTCAGGAATACCCTGAGGAATTGCATAAAGTTACAGAGGGTTTAGCTGAGTTGGCAGAAAGGTGGGAATACAGTTCAATATTGAGAAACAAGTTTGTTGGTATGTGGGTGTTTGCGTCTATCAGTGGGTTCCCACCCACTGATAGTCTGTTTCTGTCGGTGTGTTTCTGTGTGTATTTGTGGTTATGTGTATGTATTTGTGTGTCTCTGTGTGTAGTGTGTTTGGGTCTGGGTGGTGCATTTGTGAATGTGTACATGTCTGTCGGTGTATGCGTTTGGGTGTGTGCATGTCTGTGTACGTGTGTTTGTGTGCATGTTTTTGTTTGTGTGTTTGTGCATATTTGATCTGTGTATCCCAACGTGAAAGTCACTTAAAAAATGTAATTTTGTTGTTGCTTTGTTTTTTGTCTATGCAGGTGGTGTTGGTTTGTGTCATTCGCTGAGTGCATCTGTGTACAGTATATAATAATATCTATATGTGTGTTTTTGTGTCTGTTTGTGTGTCTGTATCTCCCGAGGTGAAAGGTTCTCTATCAGATGTAAGATTAATTTTAATATTAACCTGAATATGAGTTCATGTCTGTGCCTCTTAACTGCGGCCAGGATTAACAACAACAACAACAACAGGGCACCTTTTACACTGGGAGGATGCCAAGGTACTGGAGAGTCAGGGACTTGGACAAAGGCTGGGGCTTGAGATGAGGAGAGGGTGAGAGAGTGAAGCCCATTTGAAAAGGAAGGTCTTGAGACCACCGGTGATCACTTCCCCACTTTATACTCCATATGCTGCCTTCTTGCCAACTCACTTAACTTGTCTAATATCTCTTTTCATTCTCCCTGTGTCATCCTCACAGTGCACTTTCCCACCTATCTTCGTGTCGTGTGCAAATTTATATTTGTTAAGCTTGATTTCCTCATCTAAGCCATTGATGTGGACTGTAAACAGTTGAGGCCCAAGCACTGATCCGTGTTGTCCACACTAGTCACAACCTGCCAATCTGAGAAGGACCCTTTATCCCTACTCTGTTTTCCACTCTCCAATCCATGCGAATATGTTACACTTGTTTGCGTGAGCCCTAATATTTTGTAATTTTGATAAGTAAATATGTAAATCCTCATATCTCTGCCAGCAATCTCTCTCTCTACATTTCCCTGTTCTCTGTGTGTGCATTTGTTTGCGTGTATTTGTGTGTACAGGTAAGCCTCTATTTAGGACACTTCTATTTAGGATTTTTCAATTGCTTAACACCTTTTGATCGATATAGGACACTTGGATTCATTTTAAGGACCAAATTATTTTTGGCGCATGCGCAGTACATATTTTGAATATCACGGTCACATTTCGCGTGTCCTTTTTGTCCATATACCCAGTCCATACTGTATTCGCAGGTAAATCGCGCTCGCACCTGATATCCAAGCGTTTGAACTGGCCAATAGCATGTCGGCACGTCACTGTTTAAACGCCAGCTGATTTTGAAGCAACACCAAGCCACATCAGTACTACAGTCATTTCCAAACATTCCCGAGCAACTTCGAGCGATTTACAGCCTGTACCGTTTATACCGTGTCGGGAAGAGAGCAGTACTGTAAGTGAAATAAACAGCAGTAATACCACCAGCGGCCAGAAACCCCGCAAAGTCAGCACTTTAAATACCACATAGGAGGTGATAAAGCGCATCGATTCTGGTGAAATAGGTAGGGACGTTGGGAGGGCTTTTGGGCTAGATCAAAGGTGGCTACTATAAAGCAGAATAAGGACAATATACTGGCAAGATCAAGGTGTGTTACAGCTGCAAGTGCAAGCAGATTAGCAAAACATAGGAGTGATGTGATGGAAAACATGGAAAGAATGCTGAGTGTCTGGATTGAGGATCGGAACAACAACAACTTTGATTTATACAGTGCCCTCCACGCCGGAAGGTGCCTCAGAGCGCTTAAATTAAGAACCAGCTTAATATACCACTCACCTTCCTGCCCCTGCTCCTGGCTCGGTCCCGGGATCCGCTACTGTGAAGCGCTCTGAGACGCTGTCTGGGGTGGAGGGCGCTATATAAATCGAAGTTGTTGTTGTTGTTGTTATATACTACTATACCTGGTTATCCAAGAGAAAGCAAAATCATTGTTTAGGGAGTTAAATGATCAGGAAGGCGAAGGCTACAATCTTTCAGTGCTAGCAGAGGGTGGTTTCAAAGATTTCAAAGACGCGATGGGCTCCACAACATCAAGATGAGCGGGGAAGCTATAAGTGCCATTCCCACTGTCACACGGCCAGTGTTAAAGTTTGCCAGTAGTTACTGTATTAAACATTGCCGGTATTAAAGTACAATACTGTAGAGTTACCCCCAAGTAACCCTTCTTGCCTGTGTGTGTTAATTTGTGTGTTACGTTGTGTGGTTTTGTGTGTTATTTACTGGGTTTAAGGTCCGAAAATTTTGTGAAAAGAACGCATCTCTGGTTATATAATGGGACCACACGGGAAATAACGTTTCTATTTGGGACGTTTTGATTTAGATACAGTTTTTCCGTAATGCAACCCCGTGCTAAATAGAGGTTTACCTGTATGTGTCTTCTTGTGCAGTGTCCGTCGATGTGTGCATTTATATGTGTATTTTATGTGTAAAGTTAACCCTCGCCGAACGCGACTTTCTTGATTGCAAATTCAACTATACGCAAAGAAAAAAAGCCTCACATTTTTGCGTAACGTGCATAAAACTTGCGTGTCTGTGGCGTATACCCGCGCGCATGCGCACTTGTGAGGATGCAGGCCCTAGCGATGCACACTTGGGAAGTCAAGCTTGGAAATAACTTCCTTCTTTCAACCGGCCAGTTTGTCTCTGGCTCAGTCATCCGCTGAAAACATCCATTGAAAACCTGTTCACGGTGGCAGCCACTGCGGTGGGTCTGGCGCACACCTCCCTGTTGCCTCCATGGGCGGCTGCCTGCCCGGCTGCAGTGGCTTTACAGGGCGACAGCAGTGGATCCCTGCCCTCTCCCCTCTCTTACCCGGTGGCTCTCTGCCCTCTCCCCTCTCTTACCCGGTGGCTCTCTGCCCTCTCCCCTTTCAGGCGGCTCTCCGCCCACCTCTCCAATTGCTCTCTGGCCCTCTCTCAACAACAACAACTGTGATTTACATAGCGCCCTCCACGCCGGACGGTGTCTCAGAGCGCTTTACAATAGCGGATCCCAGGCCTGAGCCAGGGGCAGGGGGAGAAAGGTGACCGAAGGTGCGGTCGAAGAGAAAGGTCTTCATCTGTGACCTGAAACTGGGAAAAGAGGTGACAAGGCCAAGGGAGTGAGGAAGGGAGTTCCAGAGCCTTGCGGTGTAGTGGCTGAAGGCACGGCCGCCGAGGGTGGAGCGGAGGACTCGGGGGACATGGAAGAGGCCAGACCCAGAGGAGCGAAGGCTGCGGGTGCTGGGTTGGGGGGAGAGGATATCAGAGAGATAGGGGGGGGCAGAGGAGTGGAGGGATTTGACAACAAGGGTGGGGATCTTGAAGTCGATCCTCTCTGGGACAGGGAGCCAGTGAAGTCTGGCAAGGACTGGGGTAATGGGGGAGCGAAGTTTGGTGCGGGTGAGTATGCAGGCGGCAGAGTTTTGAATGAGTTGGATTTTATCGATTGTGGTGGAGGGGAGACCGGTGTGGAGGGCGTTGGAATAGTCCAGCCGAGACGTGACAAAGACATGGACCAGGGTTTCAGCGGCTTTTAAGGTGAGGTATTGCCGGAGACGGGTGATCCATCGGTGGTGGTAGAAGGCGGTGCTGGTGAGGGACCGGATGTGAGGAAGGAAGGACAGTTGGGGGTCGAACATGACGCCAAGGTTGGGCACAGGTTCGGAGAGTTTCAGGGGGAGACCGGGAAGGTGGAGGAGGTGAGAGCCAGGCCCTCTTCTCTCCCCGGCAGCTCTGCCCACTCCGCCTGCTCCCACCCCTCCCCAGCAGGTCTCTGCCCTCTCCCCTCTCTAGCTGCCTCCTCACAGGCTCCCCCTGATTTGCGCACTTCAACAGCACCTTTGGCAGCCATCCTACCACTAACACAATGTCCTCCACCGTTGTATTTCAGACCTCCAGCTCAGACACATAATGACAGCACATTTTCAAGAATCTTCAACAGGGAACAAGGAAGGCTGTGCACAGCAGGACAAATAAAATCCTTTACATTTTGTTAAAAAAAACTTTTACCTTTGAAACCTTGGCTTGAACCCAGTGGCTGTGGAGAGGGTTTCACTGTGTGGTGCAGAAGGTGCAGTAGAATGGAATGTGGAAACAAAGAGATATCATTGACGTGAGCCAATGAGGGAGACATCAGTCTTTTGACATTCTTTTGACTTAATGTTCAAAGGGATTTGGGTGTCCTTGTACACCAATTCCAAAAAGTTAGTTTGCAGGTGCAGCAAGCAACTAAGAAGGCGAACAGCATGCTAGCGTTCATTTCAAAAGGTTTAGAGTATAAGGGTAGGGAAGTCTTGCTGCAACTGTATAGGGCTCTGGTGAGACCGTACCTAGAGTATTGTGTGCAGTTTTGGTCTCCTTATTTAAAAAAGGACATACTTGCCTTAGAGGGGATGCAGCGTAGATTCACTAGGTTAGTTCCTGCGATGAGGGGACTGACCTATGAGGATAGGTTGAATAAACTAGGGCTGTATTCTCTAGAGTACAGAAGAATTAGAGGGGATCTTATTGAAACATATAAGATTCTTAAAGGGCTGGATAAAGTAGACACTGGGGGACTGTTTCCCTGGTAGGAGAATCTATAACCAGTGGTCACAGTCTTTAAATTAAGGGTCAGCCTTTTAGAACAGAGTTGAGGAAACATTTCTTCACTCAGAGGGTAGTGAATTTATGGAATTCACTACCCCAGAAGGCTGTAGATGCTCAGTCCTTGAAAGCAGAGAGTTGTAGTGAGCGGCTGTTTTTCAGACTGGAGGGAAGTGAGCAGTGGTGTGCCACAGGGATCGGTTTTGGGACCATTGCTCTTTGTAATCTACATCAATGATGTGGACTTGGGTGTAGGGAGTACAGTTTCCAAGTTTGCAGATGACACTAAGTTAGGGAGAATAGTAAATAGTGAGGAGGATAGTAACCATCTGCAAGAAGATATAGACAAATTGGTAAAGTGGGCAGACACATGGCAGATGAAGTTTAATGCAGAGAAGTGTGAGGTGATGCATTTTGGGAGAAGAAATGAAGGGAGGCAATATAGGCTGGATGGTACAATTTTAAGTGGTGTAAGGGAACAGAGAGACCTGGGGATTTGTGTTCGTGACTCTTTGAAAGTGGAGGGCGCTATATTAATCGAAGTTGTTGTTGTTGTTGTTGTTGAATGGCCTACTCCTGCTCCTAATTCTTATGTTCTTATGTTTTTATTCAACTGTAGAAAGTTTGCTCTCATCCAGAACTTGATGTCTGACAGGCAGTCTGTCAGGACATCAGTGGTCCTGGAATTGAGTGTAGAGGCAGAAAGATAGAGTTGGGTGTCATCTGCATACAGAGAATCCTTGGTCCAGGCCTTTGTCACCTCTCGGCCTGGACTATTGCAACGCCCTCCTCTCCGATCTCCCCTCCAACACAAACCACATAATCCAGCTAATCCAGAACTCTGCCGCCCGCATACTCACCCGCTCCAAGCTTTGCTCCCCCATTACCCCAGTCCTTGCCAGACTTCACTGGCTCCTATCCCAGAGAGGATCGACTTCAAGATCCTCACCCTTGTTTTCAAATCCCTCCACTCCTCTGCACCCCCCTATCTCTCTGAACTCCTCTCCCCCCAACCCAGCACCCGCTGCCTTCATTCCTCTAGGTCTGTTCCTCCATGTCCCCCGAATCCTTCGCTCCACCCTTGGTGGCCGTGCCTTCAGCCACTATGCCCCGAGGCTCTGGAACTCCGTTCCTCACCCCCATTTGCCTCACCCCCTCTCTTACCAGCTTCAGGTCACAGCTGAAGACCTTTCTCTTCGACCGCGCCTTTGGTCACCTTTCTGCCACTGCCCCGTGGCTGGGTCCCAGGATCCGCTATTGTAAAGCGCTCTGAAACGCCGTCCGGCGTGAAGGGCGCTGTACTTGAAGTTGTTGTTGTTGTTGTTGAATCATATAATCATAGAATCTTATGATACAAAAGGAGGCCATTCGGCCCATCGAGTCTGTGCCAGTTCTGGGCAGCACGGAAACCTGATTGTAGGGTTTCATAGAGGGAATGTTAAGAAAGAATCATAGATTCATAGAATCTTACAGCACAAAAGGAGGCCATTTGGCCCATCGAGTCTGTGCCGGCTCTTTGAAAAGAGCAATTTAATCCCACTCCCCAGCTCTCAACCCATAACCTTCCAAACCTGTCCTCCACAAATGTCTTTTGTCTCTCTCTTTTAAAAGCTGTTATCGAATCGGCCTCCACCACCTTTTCAGGCAATGCATTCCAGATCCCAACAACTCGCTGAGTGAAAATATTTCTCCTCAGCTTCTTTTTGAAACTAAATAAATTGTTGGCATCAGATTGGATTTCTGTGTAAATGGTATTTGCATATTATTGATTTCTTTTTAGAGATACAATCTGTAATTCTGCCGTAAAATTCTATGATTCTATGATAAGCAGAATTATCTTGGTTCGTCACACATACCAAATGACCACAACAGAAGAAGGGTTTGGCAACTGTCTTATAAATACAGCCACACAACTTACAGGAGCTTTAGGAGAGGAAGGAATCAGAGTGTGAATTCCTAGTCAAAATAAGTTGTTAAACCTTAAAGGTAGTTACATTATTCGAAGTAAAAGTTAGTGTTAATTTTAGGTACAGGAGAGGATCTTCACTGCAGATACCATGCTGAGGACCATTCTGCTGCTCAGTGCGTTGGTCCTGTCTGATGTTTCAGGTACGTTCACCAGGAAATCTTACAAGAGGGATATAGATGCTCGTTGTGGTTGTATATGTGCAAAGAATTATTCAATATTGAATTGGAATCTTTAACTCGGAGATACAGATATTTCAAATGTAAGGCTTTAATTGAGGTATAAAAAGGGAACCGACATAGACACTTCGAAAATGAGGGGATCAAGCCATGATCAGAATAATAAATCCCTCCATTTTTTTGTTATAGTGGTTTCATGTCTGCTAAACTTCTCAAAGCGTTTCACAGAATATATTGTAAAGTGAATTAACTGTATATTTGTGGGCAAATTGCGGCAGACAATTGCGCACAGCAGTCTCCCACAAACAGTCGTGGATTGAAATGACCAATTTTATTATTGTGTTTTTTTTGGAGGGATTATTATTAGGCGTGTGGAGTAAGGTTTGGCCCAGTCTGGATTCGAACACAGGTCTCACACTTGTAAGGCGAGTGCTCTAAGCACTGAGCTACAGGACTCCGGAATAAATGTGTAAGATGGATGTCCTCTTTATCTGTGACCACGGCTCCTTATCCTCCTGGACCTGTCCACTGCATTCGACACAGTCGACATCCACCTCCACCACCTGTCCTCCATCATCAACCTCAATGGGACTGCACTCGCCTTGTTCGAGTCCTACCTCACAAACCACCAGCAGCACATCTCCACAAATGGTTTTTCCTCCCGCTCCCACCAGTTATCTGTGGTGGACCCCAGGGATCCATCCTTGTCCCCCTCCTCTTCCTCAACTACACACTCCCTCTTGGGGATGTCATCCGCAGACATGGGGCACACTTCCACATGTACGCGGATGACACCCAACTCTATTTCACAAACAGTTGCGGAAATGGGGCCAGGGGAGAAAGGGGGAAAGCAATTTTAGAGTACATTTCAATGATGTAGTAAGACACTATGTCAAATTTAAAAATGGCCTCTAATTGCATTGACATATATCTGGAATGGTCGGTGAAGAATGGAACCTTACTGGTTGTGTTTAGCTTTTCTCTGTTATTTACTTTCCAAGAACCTCTATTGTTCACATTGCACTGTTTTGTTGGCAGGGAAACCCCTCCAGATAGATGTAAAGGGGAATGTGGACTTGCCTGAGAGGTACTACAGTAACTGGGGAACGCAACACGTGGTACCCCCGAAAGGACCATGTCCAACTGGTTGGTTTTTTCATTATTACTTGCGTACCTGTTCCCAATTCGTCCCTCAGAAAATGACCTGGATCAAAGCTGAGGTACAGTACTGCTAGTATGAGGCTAATTTATATTGCAATGGGAATTGGTGTACTTATTGGTAATAATTGCCTTCTTGCCTCTGCTCGGTTGTATATATAGAGAAGTGGAAAACCAACTGGATTTTGTCTGGCCTACTGACGTACATTGTTTGGATGTCCCATGTATCTTCCTTACTGCTTGACACTGTTCTTAAATAAAATAATAGTGAATTAAATTAACTGATAGTTGGTAAACCATCATGTTGTCTGTCAAATGATCCTAAATAAGATAATATCATATTAAAATTAACCCTCTAATGGTTAGCCATGATACTAGCAAACATTTATACATCTCGAAGAGATGATAAGGTGTAAAATCATATGCAAGGATTATTATAATTATAACTGATGGAAAGCTAAATTTGCTGTGTTCCAGTAGTCATATGTTCTACTTTACATCTTGTGTTTCATGTCTGGCAGAGGGTGACAGAGTGGTTGGTATATCCGCTGTACACAGCAGCAGTACTGAAACTGACATGTGGGAAAGGGAGGACATAACCTCCAAACTTTCATTTTATTTCATTACAGCTATTCTGTCAATCATTAACGGAAGGTGGTCATCTTGCCTCAATCCACTGGGAGGAACACAATAATTTCATTAAAAAGGTGATAGCAGCCAAGGACAGTAGCATTCCCCACACTTGGATTGGATTCTCTGATGTCCACCAGGTAGGTAAACTGAGTTACATTATGCTACCACTGAATATATACAGCCACTCACTATTTTAGCTTGATTATTGGAAATTGTTTGTGTTTTATTTATAAATATAAGATGAACACAAAGAGGTGATGAAGTTTGTGGCTCCACATTCTCCTGACTTCTAAAAAAAATTCACTAGAAACACTGTAAAGCTCATTACAATTTGCCATCAGTATCCACAAGTGACCAACTTTATTTGAGAAATTGTTGGCCTGGTCACTGAGAAAAACTTATTTTTCTTTACAGCATAGAATCATGGACATTTTACATCCACATAACAGATAGTTTAACATCTCAACTGAAAGACAACACTCCGGGAACCCCCAAACAGAGTACACACCTCAAACAGTGTAGTTTACCTGAAACAATACCGCACACTGCACAGCAAATTAAACTTGACTGATTGGTCACAGTTGGTACGTGGGGCTCGGTCTGAGAAGCAAATGTGTGCTGCCAACCTGGTTACTAGTCAAAAAAATGTTCATATTAAACCATATTGTTCCTCACACAGGAGGGTTCCTTTCTGTGGTCTGATGGGTCCCAATCAGATTTCACACGCTGGGCACAAAGTGAACCAAATAATAATGCTAATGGAGAGGACTGTGCTCACTTCAGCACAATCCAAAATCATCAAGGTAGACAATGTTTCAGAAAGTTTCAGAAATGTTCAACAATTCCGTGACATATTTTAAGACAATTGAATGTTTTACATGTTATGCCAATTGCAGTAATTGGTCTCCATAGCTCCTACACTCAACAATTACAACTCACCCAAACCTCACCCAAGATATCCTCATGAGCACCAATCCACCCATCACCCCATTCTCTATCTCCCTTCAGATTGATTTCAAGGTTCACACCCTGACAAACCATTCCACTTTCTGGTGTCTCCTTTACTTTCCAAACTTTTTTTATCCATTTCTCTGCTGGTTCTCGTCTCACTGTTCAGTCTCACTGTGTTCTCCACCGTCTGTGCATCACCTTTGATGGCTGAACCTAAACTCTTGAATTCCCTCTTGTCTCCCTTGCTCACTCTCTTTCTGCCTTTGTGTTGTGCCTCAGGGGTTACGTCTTTCAATGTTCCAACTACCTCTGCCACTTCCTGGGTGTCACATCAGTCCCAGTCATTAAGGGCCTGATATCAATGCAGGTTTTTGATTTCTGTATGATTCTTATTTTGGTTTTCAGCTTCAAAGGATCAGTGGAATGATGCACCTTGTAATACCCAATATCCTTCCGTTTGTTCCTACAAACTGGTCCAGACTCTCCAATGATGGGGCCTGAAGCTTTCAGGAAGACACTTGCTACCGTGATTTGCAGTGAGGAGTCCAGAGTTAGATTATTTCATCTCAAAATATACAAATATCTAAACTTTTTGGAAAAAACTTTTAATTTGGAATGGGACTTACCTTTCAGACCAAAGCCTTAGAATATATGTAATAGAATCATGTAGCTTTGTCTGCTTTCTCCTTTATTCTGTAGATTGGTCACATTGCATGTTGTGACTGAATAGAGTTGTCAGCAGAAAGTAATAAACAATTTGCATTGAAAAATGGTCCTGTTTTGAGAATGAACATTTCTGTTCAGATCTGCATCAACACACTCTGTCTGTATACACACTAACCTCATTCTTAATTCGGACCCGAGCTGGTGGTTGGGATTTGGGAGAGTTGAGGTCAGGATGGGAAGAAGGGTGACCGAAGGCATGATGTTTGTTGGCCTTCCCAATGTCCCCCTCCACAGGCTGCAGATAATCCAGATCTCTCGGGCCATGTCCTCTACTTCTCCAAGCTTCCTCTCCATCCTCCTATGACTCCATTGGCTCCCCATCAGCCAGAGGATCCAATTTAAGATCCTGGTCCTCACATTCAAACACTTCCACAGCCTCTCCCCACCCTGCCTCTGTGATCTCCTAACCCTCTACCAACCTAAATACCATCTTGCAGACAATAAACATACAATATAATAATCCTTGCATTTCGATATAGCGCTTTTTCATGTCTTCTACATGTCTCAAAGCACTTCACAGAAAATCCCTTAAAGTGAATTGATCACATTAGTGGGCAAAACGTGGCAGCCAATTAAGCACAGCAGCTTCCCACAATCAGTGAACATGAGGATCTTGAAACAGGATCTTATATTGAATCCTCTGGGTGGTGGATTTGGGTGAGGATGTGGGATATGGGGTCACGAAGCTCACAGCAGTAGATTTCTGGAGCCTATGGGAAGGCCGACAAGCAGGGCATTGGCGTAGTTAAGCCGGGATGTGGTGAAGGCATGAAGGAGGGTTTCAGGGGCCTGAGGGGTAAGGTAGTTGAGAAGTCAGACAATATTTCTGAGGTGAGGGAAGGCAGAGTGGGTCATGGCTTGGATGTGGGAAAGGAGTGACAGGTGAGAATTGAAAAATACATTTGACTGGCTTGGTGAGGTGGAGTGTGCAACCATGCAGGTTGATGCTGCCAATGCCTGATGTGTGAAGGCGCTGGAGCAAACCTATCAGGAGGGCTTCGGTTTTGTTGACATTTGTTGAGACCCTCCAGGTAGAAAGGTAGCTTTCTTCCCGGGTTTGATATCTGACAGATAGTCTGTCAGGACAGTGATAGTTCTGGATCAAGAGTAGTTGCGGAAAGATAGAGTTGGGTGACATCCAACTTGGGTGACATATGTGGAACTTAACGCCAAGTCTGCGGATGATGTCACCAAAGGGGAACATGTAGAGATTAAAAAGTAGGGGGCCAAGGATAGAGGCCTGGGGGACGCCACAGGTGACAGTGCAGGGCTGAAAGAGACGCCGTTGGTGGCAACAAAATGGAGATAATGAGAAAGGTAGGAGTCAAACCAGGTGAGGGCAGGGCCGCGGAGACTGAGCTGGGAGGAGAGGTGGTGCAGGAGGATGGAATGGTGGACAGTGCCGAAGGCGGCGGGGAGGTCACGGAGGACAAGGTGGGAAAGAGAGGCCTGAACACTGATGTTTAAAATGTCACCTAACCCCACTGTTAGCTACTCCCCCCACTGTTATCTTAAACTCCCTGTTAGCTAGCCTACACCCGTTAGCTAGCCTACCCACCCTGTTAGCTAGCCTAACGGTGGGGCGGCTGGGGCGTGTGACATGGAGTAGGCTGGAGCCCACTGAGCGGAGGGGACGGTCTGTTTGGGAGTGGGTTAGGAGGTCGCAGAGATAGGGTGGGAATTATTGTAGTTTATTATAGTGTCTGGTACATTATAAAATTGGTCATTCCAATCCACGGCTGTTTGTGGGACATTGCTGTGCGCAATTGGCTGCGCATTTCGCTCACAACTATATAGTCAATTCACTTTACAGTATATTCTGTTAAGAGCTTTCAGACGTCTTGACGATGGGAAAAGCGCTATATCAAATGCAAGGATTATCTTTCTTGTTATTATTATTATAGTGTACCCTGTGAAGTGATTTGAGACATCCCTGGGTTTACCTCCCTCTGTTGGCAACTGTAATTAAATGCAAGGATTATTCTTATGATTCTCATTGCCTCACTGCTCCCCTCTGTCTCTAACACTGGGATCAGCCTTGCTGCCCTCCCCTACCTAGGAAACACACAGTCACCACAGTGGACGTCGATTTCTTGATCACGGGTCAAGATGTTGTGTTAAAAGTCACAACAACAAAAACAACTTGTGTTGAGATAGCGCCCTCCACACCAGACAGTCTCAGAGCATTTCACAATAGGGGAGCCTGGGACCGAGCCAGGGGCAGATGACCGTGGGCGCGGTCAGTCAAACAGAAAAGTCTTCAGGTGTGACCTGAAAATGGAAAAGGAGGAGAAGAGGCAGAGGGATTGAGGGAGGGGAGTTCCAGAGTTTCGGGGTGTAATGGCTGAAGGCAAGGCCAGTGATGGTAGGACGGAGGATTCAGATGGACAAGGAGGAGGCCAGACACAGGAGAGCGGAGGCAGTGGGTACTGCTGGGAGGAGAGAGAGGAGGTTAGAGATGTAGGAAGTGGAGGGATTTGAACACAAGAGTGAGTGAGATTTTGAAGTCGATCCGCTGGGTGACAGGGGAGACAGTGAAGTCTGTTGAGGACTGGGGTAATCGGGGAGCGAAGGTTGCTTCGGGTGAGAATGCGGGTGGCAAAGTTCTGTATGAGCTGGAGTTTGTGAACGTTGGCAGATGGGAGACCTGCGAGGAGTCCAGCCTCTTGACACTATTCTATGATTACTGTGGAGTGGCAATAACAACAGCAGCTTGCCTTATATAGAAGTACGACTACCACCCCCATCCCATCCTCCTCACCCCCCCCATCTTCAGCTCCTACCTCAAACCCGCTCCCTACACTCCTTCTCCCCAGTATCTCCTTCCTCCCTCTCACACACTCTCACCTCCATGAAGCCAACCACCAGCTGCCTCAACCCCCTTCCCCACCAACCTACGGCTCACCCAGCTCCCCCTCCTCTGCCCACTGCTGGACCAGACCCTCTCCACGGGATCAGTCCCTGCCCCTCAAACCTGCTGCCATCACCTCACTCCTTAAAAAACCCTCCCTGGATCCCTCAAACCCCAGCCACTACCGCCCGATCTCCAAACTGTCCTTCCTCTCAAAAGCACTGGAACACATTTTTGCAAGCCAACTCCGCGCCCACCTCTCCTCCCACTCCCTCTTCGAACCCCTCCAGTCCGGCTTTCGCCCTGCCCACAGTACAGAGACTGCGCTTGTGAAAGTCACAAACAATGTCCCTCTCTCGTGACCAGGGCTCCCTCTGCCTCCTTATCCTCCTGGACCTCGACACCATCGACCACACCATCCTCCTCCACCACTTGTCCTCCGCCATCCACCTCAGTGGGACCGCACTCGCCTGGTTCGAGTCCTACCTCACTAACCGCCAACTGTACATCTCCACAAACGACTTTTCCTCCCTCTCACCTGCTTAACTGTGGGGGACCCCAGGGATCCACTCTTTGCCCCTCCTCTTCCTCATCTACATGCTCCCTCTTGGCGAAGTCATCCACAGACATGGGGCACACTTCCACATGTACGCGGATGACACCCAACTCTATCTCTCTCACTTCACTTTGTGACCCCCAGTCCCCTGATGTTCTGTCACCTGCCTGTCAGACATCAGGAGCTGGATGAGCACGAACTTCTTGCAGCTGAATGTAGACTAGACAGAGGCCATACTCTTTGGCTCTCGTCAACGTCTCCATTCGCACGACTCTCACCTCCTCCACCTTCCCAGTCTCCCCCTGAAACTCTCCAAACCTGTGCACAACCTTGGCATCAGGTTCGACCCCCAGCTGTCCTTGCTCTCTCCCTCCTATCCCAACTCTGGCCCTCCCCTCCCAACTCTCCTCCTCCCCTCCAAGCTGTCTCTCTCCCCTCCTAACTCTCTCACGGCACTCCCAACTCTCTCCCTCCTTTCCCACCTCTCACCCTCCCCTCCCCTCCCAACTCTCTCTCTCACCCCTCCCAACTCTGCCCCTCCCCTCCCAACTCTATCCATCCCCTCACAACTCTCTCCATCCCCACCCTGAACTCACTCACTCCCTCTCCTCCCAATTCTGCCCTTCCCCTCCAATCTCTCTCTCTCCCCTCCTAACACCACTCTCAACTCTCTCCCACCCACCCCACCTCTCCCCCTCTCGTCCCAATTCTCCCACACCCCTCCCAATTCCCTCTCTCCCCTCCCCCCCCAAATTTCCCCCTCCCCTCCGAACAGTCTCCCTCCCTTCCCAAACCTCCCATTCCAACTCTTTCCCATTCCTCCCAGCTCTCTCCCTCCCCTCCCAGCTCTCTCCCTCACCTCCTAGCTCTCTCCCTACTCTCCAATCTTTCTCCATCCTCTCGCAACTCTCTCCCACTCCTCCTAGCTTTCTCCTCCCGCTCCCAACCCTCTTTCTCCCTCCCATTCCAACTCTGTCCCACCAATCCCAACTCTCTCCCCCACTCCTAACTCTCGCTCACCTCCTAACTCTCTCCCTACCCTCCAATCTCTCTCCATCCTCTCCCAACTCTCTCCCACCCCTCCCAACTTTCCTCCTCCCCTCCCAACCCTCTCTTTATCCCTCCCCTTCCAACTCTGTCCCACTAATCCCAACTCTGTCTCTCCCCTCCTAACTCTACTCCTCCAGTCTCAACTCTCTCCCTCCTCTCATAACTTTCTCCCTCCCCTCCCAACTCTCCGCCTCCCCTCCCAACACTCTCGCTCCCCTCCCAACTCTCCTCCTCCATCCTAAATCTCTCTCTCCCCTCCAAACTCTCTCCCTCCCCTCCCAACTCTCAAAGCGCTTCACAGAAAATACTGCAAAGTGAATTGACTGTATATTTGTGGGAGAATCGCGGCAGCCAATTGCACACAGCAGCGTCCCCACAAACAGTCATGGGTTGAAATGAAGAATTTGTATTATTGTGGTTTTTTTGAAGGGATTATTATTAGGCGTGTATGTGTGTGTGTGTAATGAAACTTGCCCAAGGTTTCGCCCTGACCTGATCTGCCTGGAGTCGAACACAGGTCTCACACTTGTAAGGCGAGTGCTCTACCCACTGAGCAACAAACAGAGTCAGTGAGTGTGATGTAAAGAGGCTAGATCCCAGACTGTTGCAACTGAGATACACAGAGTGGGACGTCCTGAAGTCCATGCCGAGAGAGACTGAGAGAGACTGAAAGAGAGAGAGAGGGACTGAGTGAGAGAGACTGAGAGAGAGGGACAGAGAGACAGAGAGAGAGGGAGAAAGACATACACACACATCTAAGGACAGTACAATACAAAATACAATACAAAGTCACAACTGTAAAGTGCCTTTGAATTGGAGCACATTCAACAACAACAGCAACAACCTGGATGTATACAGCGCCCTCCACACCGGACGGCGTCTCAGAGCGCTTCACAGTAACCGGGATCCCGGGGCCGAGCCAGGGGCAGGGGGGGAAAGGTGACCAAAGGCACCGTCGAAAAGACAGGTATTTAGCCCAGACCTGAAACTGGGAAGAGAGGGGTTGGGGAGAGGCGAACGGAGTGAGGAAAAGGGAGTTCGACAGCCTCGGGGGCGTAGTGGCTGAAAGCAGGGCCGCTGATGGTGGAGTGGAGGATTCGGGGGATAAGGAGGAGGCCAGACCTGGTGGAGCGAAGGCAACGTGTGGTGTTGTGAGAGGAGAGGAGATCAGAGAGTTGGGAGGGGGAGTGGAGGATTTGAATACAAGCATGAGGATCTTGAAATCATAAGATTCACTAGGTTGGGTACGTGGGATGAAGGGGTGAGCTATGAGCACAGGTTGAGCAATCTAGGCCTATATTCTCTGGAATACAGAAGAATTAGAGGTGATTTTATAGAAACCTCTAAGATTATTAAGGAGCACGACAGAGTAGATAGTGGGAGACTGTGTCCCCTGGTTGGAGAAACTGTAACCAGGTGTCACAGTCTTAAAATTAGGGGGTCAGACCTTTTGCACTGAGTTGAGAAAAAATTATTTACTCAGAGGGTAGGGAATTTATGGAATTCTCTACCCCAAAAGCTGTAGATGTTCAGATGGACATATTCAAGACTGAGACTGATAGTTTTGTTGTGGATTAAGGGATTAAGGGGATCAGGCGGGTAGGTGGAGTTAGATGAGAGAATCAATCTTGATGTTATTGAATGCCAGGACAGGCTTGAGGGGCTGAATGGCTACTCCTGCTCCGAATTCTAATCGATCCTCTCCAGGACAGGGAGCCAGTGAAGTCTGGCAAGGACTGGGGTAATGGGGGAGCAGTGTTCAACTGAGCTGAACAGCATGAGGTGGGGGCGGGGGATACACACACACACACAGCCTCAGATCAGGGGGAGGATGGTGAGGGTTGTTGCCAAGACAACCATTGGGATAGAAAACCAAGATATTGTGAAACTGAGAAACGGCGTCTTAACAGGACACATCAGCAAAGAGGATTTCTGTAAAGACAGAGAAAGGCGGAGAGACGGACACACACACATATACACGGGCACACGGACAGAGACAGGGTGATAGAGATCCAGACAGCTAAAAAAGAGAAAATGGACAGACAACAAGCAATATCAGAGCGCCTGTAGCTCAGTGGTTAGAGCACTCGCCTTACAAGTGTGAGACCTGTGTTCAAATCCAGGCAGGAAGAGAGGGAGAAGGGGAGGGAGATAGAGGGAGGGAGAGAGAGGAAGAGAGTGGGGTGAGTGAGCAGGAGAGGGGGAGGGAGGGGGACTGAGAGTGACTGACGGAGGGAGGGAGGGAGGGAGGGAGGGAGGGAGGGAGGGAGGGAGGGAGGGAGGAGGGAGGAGGAGGGAGGGAGGGAGGGGAGGGAGGAGGGAGGGGAGGGAGGGAGGGAGGGAGGGGAGGGAGGGGAGGGAGGTGAGGGAAGGATTAATCCCACGCCTGTTTATTTATGTAATTGGCTGCCGCGTTTCGCTGTCCCACAAATATACAGTCAATTCACTTTACAGTGTACTCTGTGAAGCGTGTTGAGACGTCAATAAGATGTAAAAAGAGAGACAGAGAAATACGCACAGACAGAGATAAAATTGAGAGATGAACTCGTCATTTAGAATCGAAGAATAATAAACAGATAATAATCCTTGCGTTTGATATAAAGCATTGCCTCTTCTCTCAAAAGTTTCAAAAGACATGTCCAGACCAAAAATCTCCAATATAAAACCGGTCATTCAACTCACGCTTGTTAATGCCACCTCTCGCTCCTTAACCCCCTTTCTCCCCCCTTTTCCTCCCTGATTTTACCCCATCTTTCCCTCCCTCTCCTCCCTTACCCTCCTTTCCCCTTTGCTCCCCTGGCCCCACTTCCATGACTGTTTGTGGGGGACACTGCTGTGCGCAATTTGGCTGCCGCGTTTCTCCCACAAATACACAGTCGGTTTTCCTGCTCTCCTTCCCCTACCCCGACCCCTCCTCTTACCCGCTTTCCCCCCTGTCTCCCTTGGCTCAACTTCCACAAATATACAGTCAATTTTCCTACTTTCCTTCCTAATTAATTATTATTAAGGTCCTGTTGGGATGCCGCATTTGAATAAAATGCATTATTTGCAGTTAACATTTGGTCTGCTTGTATCATGTGCCCCTGTGTAAATTGTCCCTTGAAAGCCGTATTTTTGGGAAGTTTGAGACAATCTGAATTATTTGTTTCTATCTGATGACTAACGTGATCCTCACATTTAAAGCCCTTCACAATCTCGCCCCACCCTATACCCGTGACCTCCTATCCCCTTACCAACCTGCCCGACCCCGACACCCTTCATCCCTCCGCTCAGCAGGCTCTGGTCTGCTCCATGTCCCCCGACCCACCCGCCTCACCATTGGCGAAAGGGCGCGAGCCTTCAGCCACTCTGCTCCCAACCTCTAGAACTCCAACCAACAGTCCCTCCGCCTCACTCGTCCCCTCCCCCCCCCCCCCCTCCCAACTCCCGGGTCTACTTCAAGTCTCGCCTCAAGAACACAGGTCTCACGCTTGGTTGAGGAGAGAGGTCAGTGAGGTAGTGGAGGGAATTGAAGTCGATCCTCTCCGAGACAGGGAGTCTCTGATGTCTGGCAAGGACTGGGATAATGGGGGAGCGAAGTTTGGTTCGGGTGAGAGTGGGGGCAGCGGAATTTTGAATTCACTTTACAGTGTATTCTGTGAAGCGCTTTGTGACATCTAGAAGACATGAAAAGCGCTGTATCAAATACAAGGATTATTATTGTAATAAGCCACGCATTTGATTACAGCCCCTCATCACATCTTTGAGACATCTAACAGTGCTTCACATGATGTAGTATAAAGTGTAGTCCCTGAGTGTTTCATTGATCAAAACCTTCTTCCCCTCGCCCACCCCTCTTCTGATGGCCAGTTCTTAGAATCACTCACCTTTATCCACACTCTTCCCTCTCCTGCTCTCCACTCCTACATGGAGTCCCTGTAGCTTAATGGTTGTTAGAGCATTGACTTTGTGAGCCAGAAAGAGAGACCTGGGTTCGATTCCCACCAGGCAGACAGGTCAGGGTGAAACCTTGGGCACGTTTCCTTACACCTCACACAATACATACAGACACACACACACACACACAAAGACACCTGATAATAATCCCTCCAAAAAATACCCAACCATAATTTTAAAAAAGCCAGGGAGATCGGGACGAAACCTTGGACAAGTTTCCTTACCCCCAACCCCCCACCCCCACACTACCACCACCACCACACACGCCTAATAATAATCCCTCCAAAAAAAGCCACAATAACAAAATCGGTCATTTTCAACCCACGACTGTTTGTGGGGGACACTGCTGTGCGCTATTGGCTGCCGCGTTTCACCCACAAATATAGACAGTCAATTCACTTTACAGTATATTCTGTGAAGCGCTTTGAGACGTCAATAACATGTGAAAAAGCCGCTGTGGCAAATGCCAGGATTATTATTAACGCGGGGTTCAGACAGTGGGCGGGTCTCTCTCCTGTCAGTCACTGGCTACCAGAGAGACAGTAGCTGTGCTCCCCCCCCCCCCCCACCTCTCTCTCTGTGTGTGAGGTCTCTGAGTGACTGTTGGTGTCTCTCTCTGTGTGTGAGTGTATCATAGGCTGTAGAAACAACTTTGATTTACGTAGTGACCTCCACGCCAGACGGCGTCTCAGAGCGCTTCACAACAAACGGAACCTGGGCCGAGCCAGGGGGAGGGGGAGAAAGGTGACCAAAGGCGCGGTCAAAGAGAAAGGTCTTCAGCTGGGACCTGAAACTGAGAAAAGAGGGGGCGAGGAAGGGAGTTCCAGAGCCTCGGGGCGTAGTGGCTGAAGGCCTGGCTGCCGAGGGTGGAGCGGAGGATTCGGGGACATGGAGGAGGCCAGACCCAGTGGAGCGAAGGCAACAGGAGCTGGTTTGGGGAGAGAGGAGATCTGAGAGATAGCGGGGGGCAGAGGAGTGGAGGGATTTGATAACTAGGGTGAGGATCTTAAAGTCGATCCTCTCGGGGACAGGGAGCCAGTGAAGTCTGGCAAGGACTGGGGTAATGGGGGAGCGAAGTTTGTTGCGGGTGATGCGGGCGGCAGAGTTCTGGATGAGTTGGATTTTCTGGATTGTGGTGGAGGGGAGACCGGCGAGGAGGGTATTTGAATAGTCCAGCCGTGAGGTGACAAAGGCATGGAGCAAGGTTTCAGCGGCTTTTGGGGTGATGTATTGCTGGAGACGGGCAATCTGTCAGAGGTGGAAGAAGACGGTGCTGGTGAGGGACTGGATGTGGGGGAGGAAGGACAGTTGGGGGTTGAATCTGACGCCAGAGGTGGCGCACAGGTTTGGAGAGTTTTAGGGGCCAGGCCGGGAAGGTGGAGGAAATGAGAGCCGTGTGAATGTGGACGTTGACGAGAGCCAAAGAGTATGGCCTCTGTCTTTTCAACATTCAGCTGCAAGAAATTTGCGCTCATCCAGCCCCTGATGTCTGACAGGCAGCTGACAGAACATCAGGGGACTGGGGGTCACAAAGTGAAGTGGAGAGATAGAGTTGGGTGTGGAAGTGTGCCCCATGTCTGTGGATGACATCCCCAAGAGGGAGCGTGTAGATGACGAAGAGGAGGGGGGCAAGGATGGATCCCTGGGGTACCCCGCAGGTAACTGGGTGACTGCGGGAGGAAAAACCGTTTGTGCAGATGTACTGCTGGTGGTTTGTGAGGTAGGACTCGAACCAGGCGAGTGCGGTCCCAGTGAGGTGGATGGCGGAGGACAGGCGGTGGAGGAGGATGGCGTGGTCGACTGTGTCCAGGAGGATAAAGAGGCAGAGGGAGCCCTGGTCACAGATAGAGAGGACATCGACTGTGCCTTTGGACAGGGCGGAAATCGGACTGAAGGGGTTCGAAGAGAGAGTGGAGGACAGGTGGGTGCAGAGTTGGTCAACGCATTTGTGTGCTTTTGAAAGAAAGGGCAGTTTGAGATAGGACAGTAGTGGCTGGGGTTTGACGGATCCAGGGAGGTTTTTTAAGAAGGGGGGTGATCGCAGGAGTTTTGAGGGGGGCAGGAACTGATCCTGTGGAGAGGGTCTGGTCGATGATATCAGCCAGCAGTGGGCAGAGGAGGGGAGCTGGGTGAGCAGTAGGTTGGTGGGGAGGGGGTCGAGGCAGCAGGTTGTGGCCTCAATAGAGGTGAGAGTGTGTGAGAGGGAGGAAAGAGAGACTGGGCGAAGGAGTGTAGTGGGGGGGTCGAGGTGGGAGCTGATGACGGGGAGGGTGAGGGGGATGGGATGGGGGTGGTAGAGGGCGATGAGAGGCAGCAGGATGAGGCTGCCTGGTGGATAGTGTGGATTTTGAGGAAAAGAAATCCATGACCATCTCGCAGTTTGCATTTGAAGTGAAGATTGAGGAGGCCTGAGGGGGTGCACGGAGGAGGTGGTGGGTGGTGGAAAAGAGGACTTTGTGATTGTTATTTGCCTCCAGGATAATGATGGAGTAGTGGCCGTTTTGCACGACACAAGGAACGGCGGTAGCCGTGGAGATGCTTGGAGCCACAGTTGGTGGTGAACCGTGAGACTGGTTTTCTGCCACCTGCCTCGAGCAGCCGGGTTGGGTTTTTAGGGTACGGAGATGTGTGTTGTACCAGAGGGAGTGGGTGGGTTTGGAGATGGACCTGGATTTCAGGGGGACAAGAGAGTTGTAGGTGGAAGAGAGATGATCGTGGAGCAGGTGGACAGGTGCTTCAGGATCGCTGTGGGTGGAAGACCAAAGGGGTATGAGGTCAGAGGATGTGAGGGCCTCTGTGAGTATCTCAGCGGGGAGACTTTTTCATGGGCAGAAAAGTACAGTTGCGGGATTGGTGGAGGAGAGAGGGATGAAAGAGGAGAAGGAGAGAACATAGTGGTCTGAGATGGCCTTATCCGAGATGCTGAGGTCGGAAATGTCAAGGCCATGGGTGATGATGAGGTAGAGAGCGTAGCTACGGTTGTGGGTCGGTGGGTCAATGTGGAGGGTGAGGTTTAGGGAGGAGAGGAGGGCAGTGAAATTGAAGTGGTGGTGCAGGGAGAGTTTAGGTGAAGGTTGAAGTCGCCCATGATGAGCAGACATTCAGAGCAAAGGGACAGGGAGGAGAGGAGAGTGGAGATGTCAGAGAGGAAAGAGCTAGGGA